>JAMXBD010004111.1:0-84163 GCA_024138025.1 Combretum micranthum
TTCAGTAATTTTCATACATACGATTTGTCTTTCCTTAATTCTAGTGTAACTAAACTGCAGGTATGATCAAGTAAAGTAATTAAGGAAATAAACTCACGTTGCCATGACAATACTTCTTCTTCTGAATGGATGAGTCGATCAAACAATCCACTTTAGTCAAAGTAATTCTCGGAATACGGGTATTCTTCCTCAGGATCACCTAATGAAGAAAAATACCCGAAATGAATATTTCTTGATAATTCTCTTAAAATTTGACAAAACTATGTCATAAGAACATTAAAGTTCGTATATAAGACAATTCCAACTTAAAATGGCCATAACTTGGTCATTTTAACTCGAAATTGCGCATATAATATATCGATTTCTACCTATTTGAAAAGATCTATTCATTTCTAAAACTATTTGATCAAACTAGGTCATCTGAGCTCCAAAATAGTGGCGATTAGATTCACCATGAATTTCCCATCCCAAAAGCATTTGTTTCAATCATCAAAAACCATTTGATAAATACTTAGTTATCTATATAGTTGAAAATTCCTCTTTATCGTTACATAGCTCATGTTTCACACATAGTTCAAGTATTTGTTGTCCAACAAAAGAATTTTTAGTAAAGACAATGTTAGTTGAAGATTTGTAGAATTATAGTTTATAAAAAATCCCTTTTGTAAGCTTTCTAAAAATGAATCTTTTGTTTCCTTTGTTTTTAAAAATATTTTATGTTTATCTTACTATTTTCATTGGTGACTTTTCCATCGAATTGAATTTTCTCTATTTTTCCTTTTTGGAACTAGGGTCACTTTTCCTATTAGTTTCTATACAATTTTTCTTTGACTATTATTTGAAAAATCTTGGTATGAAAATTCTCATTTCCTTTTATGGGGTTTCCTTTATATTATGTTTTTTATGGAAAACATTTTAGAATCAAAAGTCATCTTCTTTTGGAACGTAATTTAATATAGAGATGATATAGGAAAAAAGCTTTTTATAGCAAATTCTTCCTAAAGTTTTGAAAAGAATGGATTTACTTTTATTAACTCATAACTTCTAAATTTCACATAGAACCATTTTTTTGTGGCAAAATCTCCTTTTTGCAAAAACCATATTTGAAGCTTTAAAGTTTAGCCAACAATATTTATGTGCATGAACATGAGAATAATAGCAAGCAAAAGTATAATATAATAATAGCAATATAATGAATAAGATAACAAAATAAAGTCAAGTATTGGGAGTTTTAGCCTCTTTAAGGCTCCCGAGACAAAGCAATAGACTAGTCCCAAAAGAAAAGAAAGTAAAAGAAAGGAAATTGTTTTGACTTGATGAGGACAAGTTTAAGACTAAAGACTAGTCTTAAAATAACATGAAATAAATAAATGGCAAAAAAAGAAAATAAATAAATTTCTTTGCATGAAAGTAAATAAATTACAAGTGACCTTATACGCTCTAAAGAATATATACATATATAGATACATAATTATATTTAGTTAGGTGTATATAAGAAGTTAGCATAATATCAACAATAAGATATAAAATCAACATAAAAGTATAAATATTGAAGTTCATGAACAAGAACAATACATGAACATAGTGTAGCTTCTATAACAATTAGTTTAGGAAACTCACACCATGGTCATGTAAAGTTACATGACATGGTAGTAAAGAAATATGGAAAGAAGTTTTACCTAAATAGGATTTGGATTAGTATGTTTGAATGAATTTTGTGTATGTAGAAGGAAGTTTGAGAGTGTTTTAGGAGAATTTTGAGACAATATTTGGGGAGAGTTTTGAGAGGAGAATTTTGGAGAGTTTTGGTAGTGAATTTGTGGGTAGATAAAGTGTGAAAGAAATGAAAGATGATGGAAGCATTTATAGGAAAATGATGAGAGATTTTTGAATGATTTAAATAAAAACAATTTAAAAAAATAAGAAAGGGGAAGAAGAGGGGGCACCGGCCATTAGGTGCAAAGGGGGAGAGAATTTTATTTTTTTTATATTTTATGTATTAAAAGTAATAATATGTAAGGTAGATGGATATAAAGTTATGGAAAAGGTAAAAGTAAAGATAATAGGTGTATAGAGTGAAAGAGTAAGTGTTAGAAAAATTAGAGATAAATGAATAGTATAGAATAGTAATGAATACTGTAATGTAAAGTAGATGTGGCTAATAAAGTACCAGTAGTAAGAAAATATGTATATAAATGCGATATCTGATATTTTTACTTACCGAAAAAATTATAAAACTGATATTTTTGAAAACCTTATATTTTTACAAGTCTAATGGTATATCAGGAATATTTTCACTATTCCGAGCCCCGAGACATGTTTTTCGAAAACTGTATCCGTTTTGGTTCAAAACAAATTGCGGTTTTACTAATATGATTTTTTAAGCTTTTTATGTTATTACAAATCATTCTACGTACTAATCTCTTACTTACTCACTTAGGGTTACGAACACGGGATTATCGGACTTAAACTTATTACATCTAACTAGGATTTTATTGACTTTAGGGTTTCTAGTTGACCTTTCGATTAGGGTTTAAGCTTAACTGATCGTAAAAAACTTTGGGGATTTTAGTGTCTTAGTAATAAATGCAAAATATAAATACATGATAGGATAAAAAATTAATTACATTACATATAATTAAGAGTGGAATGAAATCTGGACTCCACATTCTCAAAGGTGGAATCGAATTCTCCTTAAAACTGGAATCGTTGATTCCAAAGAATCATGATGATTCCGACTTCTAAAAATGCTTCCAAACATGAAAAGGAAATGGAAGCTAGAATTGCAATTTTATTCAGTATATTCCTGCATACCAAACATACCATAGAAATATATAGTTTTAAATTATATCTCAAACTTAAGGTTTTTATTAAGTTGGATGGATTAATATCCTATATAGAGGCAAAATGTGAGTAGATCCTTGGTCCACCTAAGATAGGTAGACCCTCCTTGAGGTTCTGCTAAATGGAAAAAATGGTACCACATATGGTACTGCATATGGGACCACTTAGGTACCATTTTTTGCATGATAACCCTCAATGGGGGTCTACCTCAGATAGGTAGATCATTGGTCCACATATCTTTTTTTCTCTGTATAGGTCCACCTAATTGCATCACTAGTCTAAGTTAATATTAATTTAGGATGGAAAATATTATAGAAGGCATAAGGAAAAAAAATAGAGTTAGGTATTTTCATTTTTAGATCTTCAATACTAAATCTCTTAATTACTCCTCATAACTCACATGTTTTTGCTTTTGGAAAATAAGAAATTACTGAGATTACTCAAACACTCTCCAACTTCTTATAGTAACTTGTAGTCATTATACGTATCAAATCAACACAAAATAGTCAAGAACAAGAGTGTTTATATTTTCCATGAGCCTTGATCACAACCCATGTTATTTTTATTTTTACCATCCTTTTTTTTTTTTTTGCCTCAAAATTTATATTACAACTTGGTGCAAAGGAGAATTAAACTTGGTCCATCCATTAAAACGATCATCATTTATATCACTAAATTACAAGTACTTTAGTTTATATAAAACTCTTACTCTTATTGTAAACCCCTCAATTTCTAGGGAAAAGCTGGAATAAACCCTAACCCTAGTCAAACCGGAGTTTCAAAGTCAACTAAGATTAAGACAATCTAGCAGTTTCAATTCCGGCCATCTCACGCTCGAAACCTGAGAACAATAGAAATATGTTAATAATGGATTATAGTTCGGAATAATATAAGATAGCTTAAAAAGATTAGAGTTGTTAAAATACAAATCGTTTTGAACACAAATGGGACCAGTCCCGAAAAACATGTCTCAGTGCTCGGAATAGTAAAGATATTTCGATAACACCAAAAGACTTGTAATTATACAAAGATTTCAAAAATATCAGTTTGTAATTTTTTGGTAACTAAAAATACCAGATATAGCTTGTTTATGTGTATTTTTATTATTACAAGTATTTTATTTGCTAGTCTACTATTTATAGTACTATTTCTACTATTCACTACTATTTCACTATCTCTACTTTTTTCTTACAACCTTTTTCTTACACTTTTACATTTCTAATACAACTTTATTCACATCACACCTTATACATTACCACTTTCATTACAAAAATTACAAAACAATACAAAACTCTTTCCCTCGCCCTCTCTCTAATGCCATCGGCCCCCTCTCTCTCTTCTCCTAATTTATTTATTTTTCAATTTATTATATTACCTCTAATTTTTACTCCAAAGCTCTATAGATATCCCTTCCTCTTTCACACTTTACATATACTTCTCAAACCTTAAAAAACTCTACCAAATTCTCTCCTCAAATCTCTCTCCAAATTTCTCTTCACAAAACTACTACTTATATATTCTTACAACCATAGCTTTTTTTCTTCAACATGTATACACTTTTAAGTAAAAACTTTATTACCTTTATTTTTCCCATGTCATGTAATTTTGCATGACCATGATGTTGTTTCTTAAAGCTCATGCGAGTTATAGAAGCAACAATATGTTTATGTTTTGTTCTTGCACATGCCAAGAATTCCGATTATGTTATTTTGTTGTTATTATGATATTATGTTGTTATTATTGTTATTATGCTCCTAATCTAACTTTATATATATATATATATATATTATTAAGTATATGTATATCTATATATTTCTCAGAGCCTAAATTGCTCACTAACTTCTCACTAACATGCTCTTATTATTATGATTTTCTCTTTTTCTTTTCTTTTCTTTTGATACTAGTCTATTCTTAGTCCTAGAAAGCCTTAATAAAGCTAAGGCTCCCAATACTTAACCGGGATACCTTGATGAAGCTAAGGTTCCCAATACTTGACTATATTATTATGCTTATTTGCTTATTTTATTTCTTTCTATCTTATTATGTATTATTCTTACCCTTTTTCATTGCTACATAATCACATTCATGCATGATTAGAATGTTGTTGTCTTAATAAAAATAAAAATGAGTTCTTTCTTTAATAAAAAAAAAAAGAAAAAGTAAACTAAATTTCTTATCACTTAACAAAGGATTTTCCAAAAAAAGATCTAAGTATTGTTTTAAATAAAATCTTTTCAAAAGCTTAGACAAGCTAATCATAAATTTTAAAGTATTAGTAATGAAGATTTCTTCAAATAATAAAAGGAACTCATTTTTTTTTTTTTTATAAATCGGAACTAAATACTCCATAAAAATATAATTTTTAGCATTAAACTTAAGATTTTAACCCAACCATATCTTTTATAAGACTTTAATAGGTTCATCATAGACTTTGAAAATCACTTACTAAGTAAGCTTCTACGAGACTTAAATTTTAATATTGATATTCTCTTTTCAAAGTTAAAATGAAATTTTTGCTAAGTTCTAATGTTGATAATTATCTATAATGAAAGCTTTTCTTATAAATCTATCCAAAAGGATTATGCCATTGCTTGATAAATATTAAGAATAAGGCAAGTTTTTCAAATCAAGATGAAATCAATGTACTATTTTAAAAACCAACTTATAGAAATAAAATTTGCCAATAAAGTGAAGTTTTAAAAGGGTAAACTTATTTTCTAAAGAAATAGAAGAATATAAAATGAGAGGAAAACATACATTTAACACAACTCCAAATATGAGACAGCACTAACAACTTAAGAAAAAATTTGAAAACCTTTTTTTTAATCACTAGAAATAAAATTGGAAGATAACTTAAAGGACCAAATTTTTGAAAATTAATTT
The DNA here is from genome assembly GCA_024138025.1 of Combretum micranthum. NCBI lineage: Eukaryota > Viridiplantae > Streptophyta > Magnoliopsida > Myrtales > Combretaceae > Combretum > Combretum micranthum. The sequence goes on from JAMXBD010004111.1 coordinate 5,728, forward strand.
ATCTTTAAAAGAGTTAGGAAATAAAAATATAAAAGAAAAACACTTATTTATAATAACCCGAAATTTGTAATTTTTTTCAAACCACTTAAAGAAATTTTCAAAATCCAATTTTTCAAAACCATAAGACAAGTCGATTTACAAAAAATAATTATTGAGACAACACCAATAGAAACATGCATAAAATATGAGTTTATTTATGTATCAAAAGGATTTTTCCAACCATATACATGTCTATATATTTGTTTAAAGGTTTTTGGGTAAAGAAAAGTTTGGAAAAAATTGTATTTTTAAAAGCTGGGAATTTCGTGGCTATTCTATAACGTGGTGTTTTGCAACCCAAATGGATTTTAATGACAAAAATAACCTTAAAAATGGATAGATCTTTCTGAGTAGGTAGAAATCGATATATAATAAGAATTCCGAATTAAAATGAGCAAGTTATGGCCATTTTAATTGGAATTTCCTCATATCCGAATTTTATGCAAATACTAGAATAGAGTTAAAAAGTTTAAGTAGAACTTCTATGAAATACTCATACCGGGTATTTCTCTCATTTAGGTAACGAAGCTTGGAAGGATCCGTATTCAAAAAACTATTACGAGTAAAGAATTTTAGGAATGATGGCCGAGTGAGTTTATATCCTACTTTTACGTACTTGTTTGTGCTTGTAGTTAGAGTCACTAGAAGTATGAAAAGATGAAAATGGATTATGTATGATAAAATTGGTTGAAAAAATATTAAGCATATCGAGACACGAGTTGTTGTTAATTAAATTGTGTTTTATTATTATCATGCTAGAGTGTCTACAAATTCTATGATAGCCTTTAAATTACCTTAATTACCTATTATAAGTTATGTTAATTGATTCATGCATATCACGTAGTTAGTCTTGTTTCATTAGCTACTATGCTTGATGGGACAAGAGTATAGTAGTGGGGTTCGCGGAAACTCATAAGTTTGCAAGATAGGCGAATAGAAGCCTAAAAGAACTATTTAAGGATGGGCGAATAGAGCCCGACAGAATTATTTCAGGATGGGCAAGTAGGAGCCCAAAATAAACTACAAAGTTAGATTTCAAATATGAGTTTTAAAAAGCCCAAAACACCTAACTCCGAATGGAGGGGTAAATCCATTCAAACATATGATTTCTGGTAGATCATATGTATTGCTTGTCCACTTGCTTGATGCATTTCATATGCTTATTTAATAACTTGTTTGGATTTATTGATGTGAGTATGTTAATCCAGGAATATTCTCACTAAACTAGTTGAGCTTACACTCTAATAGAATTTTGTTGAAACAGGACCGATATCTCTTTCGCCCGAGGACTTCATGTACCCGAGTGGAATTATGTTTTGAGAAGATTTTAAAAATCCTTTTAAATATCTTAGAATAGATTTCTTTTAAAACCTTTTAGTTCTAGTATCATTTCTTTTTGTGTAAGACTAAAAATGATATTATGATCTTTAGAGATTTATCAGGGGAATGCCCTAAGATGTTGTAAAGGACCATATTCCTATAATGTTGAAGTTAGATATTATCTAGATTTCTTGTATGCTATATTTACTATCTCGAACTACATATCCCATCAAAGTCTCCTATTGTTGTGTAGACACTTTACATATGATGTTGAAGCTTTCGCATGATTTTGAAAAGTCATTCTCAAGTTTTAATGCCATATGTGGCGGACTACCATGTCTAGATATCCTTTGAGGCGTGACACTTATCCATAATTTTTATGGCAATATATATATATATATATCCATTCATTTTCAAAATATAACTACATACAGCAAGAAAGTATCCTTTTATTTAGTGAATAGTGTCTGCGCTTTACACAAGTTAGATTTTCTAAATGTATTTTATTTTTGTTTCAAGTATATGAAACATAAATTGAGTAATAATTAGATTATTAATTACATGTATATGAGTTCATTATATGCTAGTTATATTTTATAGCAGTTTATAAATATTAAGATGGAATGAAATTTTATTCAGAAAGCAAAACTGAATATACTAGCGGATTAACGAGCATATTGTAAGATCATAACTAACTTGAACCTAATACATACGGTAATAAATATGAATTTCCCATAAATCATCAGTTGGGTTGGGCTTATAGTGATTCACGAGATTTTATGTCATTTTCCTTTTCCATTCTTAAATAAGATACTTCGAGTTCAGAGTTGGTCAACATTTGTGCGACATGCCATTATTTCATTGACAACTTGTAGGTTTCGACTAAGAAATTACAACAGGGTAAATTGATGGCTGTTCAAAATTTTTTAACAAATACTCAGCAAATAAATTCTTATATCAATTTCCCTCAAGTTTACTTAGAGTGATGATATGATAGTACAATTAAACAATAAATAAAATAAGTGCAATAAAGTAGATAGGGTGTAAAATTTATAGAGGTTTCTTCATATGAGTCAATCTTCTTTTAGCTCCACTGTTGGCAACTTGGTAATCGCATCAGCTTGTTTCACAAATCCAATCAAACATGAGATATTACAAACACTAATCAATCTCTGTCTCACAATCCTCACTCACTTGGCTAACAAAGATCTACAAAATACTAAAAGTAATCCTCTCATATCACTAAAACTAACTCTCAACAAAAGAGTAGAAAAGCTTATAAATTAAGACAATGACCTCTCAAATCTGAGCACATAAAATAAGTACTAGATGAATGTAAGTTCATTGGTAGGTTTTGACAGGCTTCTAAATGTATTAGGAGTGAGTAGCAGTAAGTGAAATTTGTTGACAGTTTTTGCGCAGATCATAGATGTCCAATTTTAGAACTATTTCTCGTTTATATACACTTTAGTATAATGACTAATTCTGGATAAAATCAATCTCGATAGATATACTTCATGTCTAACAAATGTTTCTGTTATTATCTTCTTAGCTTGAAATGTGGAAACTATCTTCTGATTTTTAGGAATTTGAATTTTGTACTTGGACTAATTTGATCTTTTTAGCTAGTGATTTCCTTTGCTTCTTGTTGTTGAGAGTAATGACCCTTAAAAGCGTGAAAATTTTGGAATGAATAAGTTGCAATTCCTCTTGAGAAATTTGAAAACTAAAGTAAATCTTTAGCTAAATATTCAACCTCATCCATTTGATCTTTATTTCAGCTGATTTGCAAGTTAATATCCTCATGTGTTCACATGTTTAACTAAACTAAAAGAATATCTTCTCTAAACATAGCAAATATGAATGACATATCTTATTGGATAAACTTTCAACTGATTTAAACAAAATATCTTATTGGACATCTAACAAGTGGAGTTGGGTTATCATAAAATTAATCAACCTTAAAAACTTTTCTATACTATCAATGTTTTTTAATCAAACCTCTGATATATCATCTAACAAAGCTTCTTACCATTCTTTTGAAAAACATTTTAACGAATCATTTTGCAATACTTGTCACATTCATTTTGTCTTGCTTATATCGAATTCCTTTAAGCAGGTTTTTTAAGTAATGAATAGTTATTCTTATTGCACACTTAGTACATTTTTAAGAAACACTTCAACCTGGGTTAATTTCACTAGCGATAGCTAAACTTTTTTAATATAACAGAATTGTAATTGAATAAAAGTTTAGAAGATATCTAAACTTTTTAAACCTTGTACCCATGTACCTTTGGCCGAAATATGACCAATTCTTAAGTGAAATGCTGATGTGGATAATTTCCTTTTTCTGTGACTCATATTCTTTCTCCTAGCTAGTAAAAGTATCTTCTCTCTATTACTTTTTTTTATTTTTATTTTTCACTTTCTCTCTCTCTCTCTCTCTCTTGTCTACATCTTCACTTCTTCTCCTCCTCTTCTTCCTCCTCTCTCAACATATATTTCTTAATAAAAATTTATATATGTTCCTTTTTGCTATTAAACTAAACAACACAAAAAAAAAGTTGTTAAAATTTTCTTCACTCTTATCTTTTTCTTTAACTCTCTCTCTCTCTTAAACAAAAAAAAATTTCTTTTTTTCTATTAAAAAGATGAACAAAAACATTAACCTAACAACATTATAGAATTATTCCTTTCTCTTTCCTCTCTCCCTCTCTCTTCAATAGGTCCTCAATCCAATCAATCTCAATTACAAACCCATCTCCACCTCTTCTTCTTCTTCTAATTCCCCACCATAAATCATCAATAAAAAAAACCCTAATTTCCTCATCTAATTTCCACACCCATTATTTCAAATCTGAAACTCGATTCCTACACATCATCTCATTGGATCCCAATCAGTCCATCACTGAGCCTACCATTAAAAGCCATCTCGTTCGTCTAGTTGTAGGTTTGCATATGGAGTTTTTACTTGATTTTCAAATTTGAAACTTTATTGATATCATCAAAGAACTCCTCTTACCAATGTATTGTCCACTTTAGTAATATATCGTACGATTTTGTCCTTGGTGTCAACTATTTCCAAGGAGGTCACCCACATTAAGAGTGCTCTCTCCTAAGCACGCTTAATTTTAGAGTTTAATAAACTTTAAGCCATACACCAAAAGGCGCATTGATGATTAGAGTTCCACTACCTTATATTTGAAGGGTATTATATACTTTCCCATTTACAAAATGATGTCCTTATCAGTTTCATAATACAAGTCCAGAACTACACCAACTAGGGAGGATAACAGAAGTGCTCCATACAGGCTAAAAGGTACCTTCACTTTTAGGCACTTTTCCCTATATAACACTTAGACCCCCCCCACTTTTGGCTGGTGAACTACTTTGATATCAAGGAAAATACCCAAAATGAGTATTTCTTAATGACTTTCTTGAATTTTGACAAAACAATGACATAAGAACGTCAAAATTCGTATAAAGGAAGACTCCAATTCAAAATGGCCATGACTTGGTCATTTTAACTTGGAATTGCGCATATAATATACCAACTTTTACCTACTCGAAAAGATCTATCCATTTCTAAAACTATTTTTATCAAACTGGATCACTTAGGCTCTGAAACAATGGTGATGAGATTCACCATGAATTTTCCCTAACCAAAAAGCAATTTGTTTCGAACATTTAAACTATTCAAAAATTGATTTGATAAATACTTAGTTATTTACATAGTTGAAAAATTCCTTTTTCATATATACTTAGCTCATATTTTATCCATGCTCAAGTGTTTGTTGTCCAACCATGTTTTCTGGGTAAAACTTGGGTAAAACAATGTTAATTAAGAGTTTAGAAAACTATAATTTACAAGAAATCCATTTTGTAAATCCTTTAAAATGAATATTTTGATTCCTTTGTTTTCAAATAATCACTTTATGTTTATCTTACTATTTTTCTAAACGACTTTTTGATAAAATAAATTTTTCTTTTCTAAATTCTCAATATTATGCTGCTTTTCCTATTTGTTTTCTTTGACTATTTATTTGAAAAATCTTGGTTTTGAAAATTCTATTTTCGTTTTAAGGGGTTTCTTTGTATTATATTTTTATGAAAATATTTTAGTACCAAAGTCATCTTCTTTTAAGAAAACAAAGATATATAAGAATGATTGAAAAGCTTTTTAAGATAAAGGAAAAATTTTTAAATTGTAGTGAGTCTTCTTAAAACTTGGAAAAGAATAACTTTACTTTTGTTAAACCATAGAATTTATATTTTATATAAAACCATTCTTAGGTGATAAAATCTACTTTTTATCAAGTATTATTGAAGCTTTAAAGATTTGGACAACAATCGTAATGGACATGATTATGAGAAATAATAACAAGCAAAAATAACATATAATAAATAAAGTCAAGTATTGAGAGTCTTAGCTTCTTCAAGGCTCCCGGGACTAAGAAGTAGACTAGTCCCAAAAGAAAAAAATAAAATAAAAGAAAGAAAAATTGTTTTGACTTTATGATGACAAGTCTAAGACTAGAGACTAGTCTTAAAATAACAAGAAATAAATAAATTGTAATGGAAGAAATAAATAAATTACTTTGCATGAAAATTAAATAAATTGCAAGCGAGCTTATATGCTCTAAAGAATATATATATATATATATTATGTATAGTATATATAGATAATAATACTTAGTTAGAAATAATAACAATAATAATATGAACAAAGCAAAGTAACAACATAAATAAATAAAGATTCATGAACAAACAATACATGAACATAGTGTAGCTTCCATAACATTTAGTTTTTGAAACTCATACCATGTCATGTAAAGTTACATAATATGAGAAGAAAAATATGTAAAGAAAAGTTTACCTAAATAGTTTTTGAAGTATTATGTGGAATGGTTTTTGTGTATCTAGAAGGTGGTTTGACATAATTTTGATAAAGAATTTGGAGAGTGTTGAGAGGAAATTTTTGGAGAGTTTTGGTAGTAAATTTGTGGGTAGTAATTATGTGAAAGAAGTGAAAGAGGAGGGGTATTTATAGGAAGTGAGGAGTGAATTTTTGTGTGATTTAAATAAAAAAAAACGAAACAAAAATGAGAGAGAGATGGGGGTGAGGGGGTGGTCACATTATGGAGGAGAGAGAGAGGAGATTTGTTTTGTATTTTTGTTGATTAAATGAAGTAATAAGTAAAATAGATGTGAAATAAAGTTATGGAAAAGGTAAAAAGTAAAGATAATAGGTTATGGTGTTGTAATAGTAGGTGTTAGAAAAAATAGAGATAAAAGAATAGTGTAGAATAGTAGTAAATAGTGCAATGTAAAGTAGATATGACTAATAAAATACCGGTAGTAAGAAAATAAGCGTATAATTGCGATATCTAATATTTTTACTTATGGAAAATTATAAAACTGATATTTTTGAAAACCTTATACTTTTACGAGTCTAACGGAATATTCGGAATATTTTTTATTTTCTCAAACCCTAGGACACGTTTTTCAAGAACTGTATCTTTTCGGGTTCAAAACGATTTGCAGTTTTACTAATATGATCTTTTTAAGCTTCCTTATGTAATTACGAGCTATTCTATATACTAATCTCTCACTTACTTTCTTAGGGTTGCTTATACGGGATTGCCGGACCTAAACCATTTCGTCTTACTAGGGTTTCCGGTTGACTTTCTAATTAGGGTTTAAGCTAAATCGGTCACAAAACTTTGGGGGTTTACAACCTACCCTTCTTAAAGAAAGTTTTGTCCTCAAACCTTGAAAATTCGTATCTGAAGCTTTAAACAAACTCTGGTACTTGTGTCGTATCTTATCCATGTCTTCTTATGTTGCCTACTTGTGAAAAAGATTTCTTAATGGAATCTTGACATACTTGATTTCCTTATTTTCCAACTTTTGAATTTTTCGATTAAGGATTTGTACTAGGTGTTCCTTATAGGTGAGATCTTCTTTTAAGAGTACTGGCTCTAACTCCAAAACTTATTCTTGGGTCACTGGTCGCATAGGGACGTGAAACACGTCATGTACTCCCAACATGTCTGGCGACAAGACTAGATGATAGGCTATATTTCCAACTTATTTTAACATCTCAAAAAGGTCTAATGTATCATAGGCTCGATTTTCTTTGGGAGCGCACACGATGCATACTCTTTATCCTTAAGTACACATAATCTCCATGTGAAATTCTAAGGTCTTTATCTTCAGATCAGTCTTACTTCTTTTGTCTATCTTGTGCCTTCCTCATTTTTTGAAATCCATGACACATGCTTTTAATGTCTTTCCAAAGTTTGAATTGTTCATTTTGGCTATCCATTATTATGAGAATGGTATGCTATACCAAAAAGGTAGCTTTGTCTCCATACTCTCTTGTAGGTTAGTCCAATACTTAAGTACAATTCTTATGTCTCGAGTTGATATGATTTCGACTGGTACTCCATGCGATCATAGTATTTCCCTTACATGAGGCTTTGCCAGTTTGTCCATGGAAAATGTCATGTTGATTAGTATGAAATTAGCCAACTCATTCAATCGATCAGTTATGACAAAAACGGCATTGCTTCCTTTTGGTAATCCAAAATCTATGGAAATTTAATCCCATTCTTATTCCGGTATCAGCAAAGGTTTTATCAATCTTCTCGACCTTTGGTGCTCTTTATTCCCTTGTTGGCAAATTGGACATTTTATCACATAATTGACTACATCTTTGTTTCATCTTATCTCATCAATAATGATCCTTGAAATTCTTGGTACATCTTGGTTCTTTTGAATGTGTCATATCTCCTGAGTTATGAGCTGCCCCTCATAATTTTTCTTTCTCATTTCCTTGTTCTTAGGAACACAAAATCGTCCAACATTATCATCGTTGACCATAAAATCAGTATACTTCTCTTCATATATTTTCCTCTTTATCCTTTGTATCTTCTTATTTTAGCGTTAAGCTTATTTAATCCTTTCTACCAAGGTTAGTTCCAATGCTATATTAGCTATCTCCTTTTCCATGCTTTTTCTCGTAAATTCGATGCTCAGCTTCTCAAACCCTTTTATCAACTTCTTTTGTTTTGTGAGTAAGGCAGATATAATTTATCATGAGATCATAGTCCTTGATTAACTCTCGTTATCTTCTTTTTCTTTTTTGTTCTTCTGTTTTAGAATAGACCAAGATATTGTCAATTACTCACTTATCCAACAGAGACTTATGTACTTGATTTGTGTTAGTCAACCCGAAAGTCATTACTAGAAACTTGTAGTGTCCATAGCGAGTTCGAAAAGTAATCTTCCGAATCATCTTTTGATTTGATCCATAATTGGTGGTACTTTGGCTTTAATCAACATGAGAAAACACGTTTCCTCCTTGTAGTTGGTCAAAAAATCTTCAATCCTAAGGAGCGGGTATTTATTCTTGATTGTGACTTTGTTCATCTCCTAATAATCAATGCATAAACTCAGGGATTTACCCTTTTCTTTCTTTACAAACCAAACTAACGTATTTCATGGTGACAGACTTGATTGTATAAAACCTTGATCCAAAAGTTCTTCTTTTAACTCCATTAAGGCCATTTGATATGATGTCTTAGCAATTGGTTCTGTATTAGCCACTAGTCCAATCTCAAAATTGATCCTTCTCCTCGGATGTGTTCCAGGCTATTCATCCGGAAAAACTTCTAAAAACTTATTGACAATTGGGGATACCCTCCACGATAGGTTTCTTTTTATCTTCTTCCGTGTCATCAAGGTAGTCATCTATTCCCTTTGGAACTTCCTCTATCAACTCGAAAGAATATAACTCCTCTTTCCTTGTAATAGTAGGTTCTTTAACAACGTTATCTTCCTTTCTTATTGGTCTATGAATTCTATGCTCTTCTTACGACCATCTATTAAGGCTTTATCAATTTACACCGAAGATTACTTCATATTTACTTAATCCCATAACTCATGAAGTCATAAGCGGATAGATGTCCTTATATCCTTATTAGACAATCCTTCAACACTTCTTGGGTTTCAGCAACCTTTCCCGTAGAGGTTTTGATCTTAAAGCTAAGAGTCGACGTATGTTATTGGTAGTCTAAACTTCTTAGCTAGACTAGGAGTAACGAAAGAATGTGTTTCTCCGCAATCCAATAGAGCAAAAACATTCTGACTTCCTAATTGTATGCTTCCTGCGTATCTGACAGGGGGATGACTACTTCTATTCGCATACCTACTTATCTATAAAACTTTAAACTCTTGCATTATGAGAACAAAAGAATCAACGTAAAAAGGTTTAAGGCTTACCGGTTCCCAAGTCACAGTTGTAGTCTCCATTGCATTCCAATGCAGCCAAGTCTCTTTCTTCTTCATCTATTTCTTTACTCATTCATTGTCCTTCCATGTTGTGGATTCTGATTCTTGAAGCAGCGGATTCCGATCTACTTCCATTTCCATTCCTAGTCCTTATAGGAATAACTCCTTCAGAAGACCTTGTCAAAACGTTCCTCCTTTGTCGACATTCATTGGCAAAATGCCCTTCTTACTTGCAGACATAACAAGTATTGCTTCCTTTCTTTGAACATTTTCATATCTTATGGTCTGCATATCCACAGAAGAAGCACTTTCCAAACAATTGTGGGCACTTCTTGGGGTATTGTACTCATTGCACTTCCAGCACTTAACGTTTTTAGGTATGAACCTCCCATTATTATCATTGCTCCTATAGTTGTTGGAGAACTTGAATCTCTTTTGTGGGAGTGTAGTACTGGATCCACCATAAAACTTTTTCTCAAAAATGGGCTTTCTCTTCTTCTATTCTTTCCCTTCTTTTCCTTGCTCCTTCTACAATTCGAGCTATTTCCACTAATTCTCGATAACTTTTGATGTCAAAATCTTCCAACCTATTCTCAGTCTTCATCCAATCCTCCTATGAAGACTTTTCTTTTTAATTCCTTTGTACTTGTAGGAGTCGGGGGTATATTGCATCAATCTACTGAACTCATTCTCGTATTGCTCGATAGTTCTTCTTTTCTGAGTAAATTGCAAGTCTGCACTATACCTTATTCGTAAACTGCCCGGCAAATAATTTTCCAAGAACTCACGTTTGAACATTTCTCAAGTGATTGGGATCATTAGCTCTCTTTTCTTTGATTCTCATCATATTCTAGCATTCAGAAAAAGCATGAATGTCCCATACTTGATTTGTAGGTAATGCGGAACTTCATATGCATCAAAAGTTCTTTCGATCTGAGCAAGCCAATCTTCGGCCTCATCTAGCTTATTGTAAGCTCCATCAAAATAATGGTTACTTCGGATAAAATCAGGCACCAAACTCTTGTATGGCCTTAACAATGGGGGTGAAGGTAACGGTGCATTTTGGGAGTGCATGCTCCTTTGTACAGATGCTTCAATTGGCACATGCTGTTGTGATGGAGTTGGTATAGGTGCCGGTATTGGTGCGGTTTCGAGTACGGGTGGAGGTGTAGGCATGTTCTGCATAATTGCTTCTAGCACGTGAGTCAGATGTCCTAGTGTAGCGTGCAAGTCTACTTGAGGTGCAGCGGTTGCTTGAGCGGCAGGCTGCTCTACTTCAACTTCCGGTTGGTTGGAGGCACTTTGCTCCTCCCTACATCATCTTCTACTTCGACTGTTTTAAATTTTTCTAAGTTAGGTTTATCGTTTTGATTTTTTTTTAGTTAAATCTTTGACGAAAATTTTTGTGGATATATCAAAAACTTACTTACATAAATAGTCACTGAAATAAAATTTAAATCAACGTAAATTTTGAGATCATACTTAAAACATAAATTCATTAGAAAATTGAAATAGCAGGTGCAAGACCCTTACATAGAATTTGAAATAACAAGGTCAATCACAACAATTACAAAGAAGACAACAAAACACCGTTCCGAAAACTTAAAAGACAGACTAGGATTGCTGATCTAGTCTTTAATTACAAAATTTGAGCTAGACCACAAGGGATATGCTCAGCTTCCTCCTTCGTTCCTTCACTCTTCGGGCACGTCTCCAGGGTTACTGCTAGACGACCTCGGGTTTCTTTTCCTCATAAATTGTTGAAAATATTTCTTCCTCTTCCTGGCTGCTTCCTTCGATCTTTCATGTATATTAGTCAGTTCTACTTCAGTCAGATCTGGTACTATATCATGAATGGTTCTCCAAGTAACATCCTTTCCAGCTTCCATGCCGTCATTGACATTTGTCATTGGCGGGGTGCCATCCATGTCCATGGTTGAGTCTGCTTCATGTCTCCTTCGAGCTTGTTACTCTTCCAAATAGCAAATGATTCTTGCTTCTTTGCTATTCTAGGGTTCATCGACTCCAGAAGCGGTCTGGTTTCCTGCTTCTTGTTCGGGTCCTTCTTCTTGGCCTTCATCTGGATCTTCCTCAGATTCTTCCTCAGAATCTTCATTTGCTTCTCTCATCTGCTCCTCCCTTATTACCGTTTCATTCTTACTTAGACGTAGAACTTCATTTCTTCTTGGCTGGACTCTTGTGAAGGTTGGTGGCTCTGTAGGTACTTCAGTTGGTGGTCGTAGAACTTCTTGGTAAACTCCATGCCAGTGGAAGGCTTCGTTGAGATCAGCTTTCATCCATTCTAGGTGATCCATTAAATTGTCGTGTGCGTACACAATATTGGTCCTATTAGTGTCCAAGTTCGGAAATCGGGAAAAGTTTGGCTTCCATCCTCCCTAAGGACAAACGTTGCTTCCTTCAGCATTGGTCGGTCTTCGGCTATCGCGGCGATCCTCTCTACGACATAGATCATTTTTATTTGGACATTTTCTTTCCTATAGGATAGTTATAGATAGTCTGAACTACTCCTTTCCACTTGTATTCATCATTCCTTTCTTCCAGATTAAACATCTCTGGATGGTCTTAGGTTGTCCAACCAAAGCAACTTTTCACACAACACCCTAAGTCTCAGACGGTAATTGTCCAAGTTTTCAAAGGGTCGCTTTCTGAAATTTTTAGCCTGCAGACGGGCCTCGTCTAAGGTAATATATGCAAAAGAGAGAGAAGTCAGAATACTTATTCTATCAATTCTATCTTATCTAAGTCTTTTCTTATTTCTATCCTAACTTATTTCTTCTTAAGTCCAATTCTATAATTATGTTTCCTAGATTCTTAACCTGGCTCTGATACCAACTTAAATAGTCACGCCTCAAGAGATACCTTAAATGTAACAGTCCGCCACACTCAATATTAAAGTTTAAGTATGACAACCTTAGTCACTCCCAGAAACTTCGATATTAAGTGTAAGGCGTGCTCTCACAAATTTAGAGGACCATACATTGAATTATGAAGCTTAAGAAGATATAATAACAAATTAAGAAAAGAGGATTCATAATATTCATTTGTTCAAAACAATAGTCTTATAAATCTTAGGGGCATTCCCCAGCCACAAATAACTATAATCTATTACAAGGATATTTCTATGAAGTCTACATCTTATCCACCATTAAACTTCATCTAGAAATTCCTTAACCATAAAGGAAAATACCTGACAGCAGGGTCCACGTGACCTCAACAACAAATAGGTGAACTGCAAAAGATATCTATAAGAGTATAAGCTAATAAGCTTAGTGAGAACTATTTCCATAAATAACTTCTTGTGTAATGAAATTCAAACAAGTTATTTAAGCAAACAAATGAAATGCAACATACACGTGGGCAAACAAGGCATATAGTTTTCCAGGAACTATATGTTGAATGGATTTACGCCCTCCATTCGGGGTTTGGTGATACGTAACCTCAAAACAAGTAGTTTTAGTTAATAATTATGCTTTCGATTAATACTGCCAAGCATATTAAGTCTACTTGATTTGAGCCATGCTTTCGGACTTCCGCTAAGCATTTAATTCCATGTCGCCTAGCAATCGCTTTCGGTCGTAACCGCCAAGTGTTACTTTCGACCTGAGCTACCATCCTTCTTACCCAAGGATAATAACCCAATGCAATGTGAATCACTTCATGGTATGCATGAATCAATTTATTTATGATATCATAGCATCATTATTATCAAATTTAAGGTGATCATAGAATTCCATACAAATCAAGTGCTATACTAAAACAAACATTTAATCAATTCCGGCCTCGATATTGTTAGGATCCTTTCAACAAATTTTTTGCATACATATCAATTTGTCTTTTCTTAATTCTAATGCGACTAAACTACAAGCACAATCAAGTAAAGTACTTTAAGGAAATAAACTCACGATGCCATGTCGATACTTCTCTAGACGAATGAGTCGTTTACACAATTCACTTAGTCGAAATAATCCTTGGGGTATGGGTGTCCTTCCTTGGAACCACCTAGTCAAGAAAAATACCCAAAATGTGTATTTCTTGATGACTTTCTTGAGTTTTGACAAAACAATGTCATAAGAACGTCAAAGTTCATATAAAGGAAGACTCCAATTCAAAGTGGCCATAACTTGGTCATTTTAACTCGGAATTGCGCATATAATGTACCAATTTCTACCTACTCGAAAAGATCTATCCATTTCTAAAACTATTTTTATCAAACTAAATCATTTAGGCTCCGAAACAGTGGTGATGAGATTCACCAAGAATTTTCCTTAACCCAAAAGCAATTTGTTTCGAACATTTAAACCATTCAAAAATTGCTTTGATAAATACTTAGTTATCTATATAGTTGAAAAATTCCTTTTTCATATATACTTAGCTCATATTTTATCCATGCTCAAGTGTTTGTTGTCCAACCATGTTTCTTGGGTAAAACAATATTAATTAAGAGTTTAGAAAACTATAATTTACAAGAAATCCATTTTGTAATCCTTTAAAATGAATATTTTAATTCCTTGGTTTTCAAATAATCACTTTATGTTTATCTTACTATTTTTCTAAATGACTTTTTGATAAAATAAATTTTTTCTTTTCTAAATTCTCAATATTAGTGCTACTTTTCCAATTTGTTTTCTTTGACTATTTATTTGAAAAATCTTGGTTTTGAAAATTCTCATTTTCGTTTTAAGGGGTTTCTTTGTATTATGTTTTTATGAAAATATTTTAGTACCAAAGTCATATTCTTTTAAGAAAACAAAGTAATATAAGAATGATTCGAAAAGCTTTTTTAAGATAAAGGAAAAATTTTTAAATTGCAGTGAGTTCTTCTTAAAACTTGGAAAAGAATAACTTTACTTTTGTTAAACCATAGAATTTATATTTTATATAAAACCATTCTTAGGTGATAAAATCTACTTTTTATCAAGTATTATTGAAGTTTTAAAGATTTGGACAACAATCGTAATGGGCATGATTATGAGAAATAATAACAAGCAAAAATAACATAAATAATAAATAAAGTCAAGTATTGAGAGTCTTAGCTTCTTTAAGGCTCCCGGGATTAAGAAATAGACTAGTCCCAAAAGAAAGAAATAAAATAAAAGAAAGAAAAATTATTTTGACTTGATGATGACAAGTCTAAGACTAGAGACTAGTCTTAAAACAACAAGACATAAATAAATTGCAATGGAAGAAATAAATAAATTACTTTGTATGAAAATTAAATAAATTGCAAGCGAGCTTATATGCTCTAAAGAATATATATATATGTAATGTATATATATATAGATACATAATAATACTTAGTTAGAAATAATAACAATAAAAATATGAACAAAGCAAAGTAACAACATAAATAAATAAAGATTCATGAACAAGAACAATACATGAACATAGTGTAGCTTCCATAACATTTAGTTTTTGAAAACTCATACCATGGTTATGTAAAGTTACATAATATGAGAAGAAGAATATGTAAAGAAAAGTTTACCTAAATAGGGTTTTTTAAGTATTATGTAGGAATGGGTTCTTGTGTATGTAGAAGGTGGTTTGAGATATTTTTAAGAGAGTATTTGGAGAGTGTTGAGAGGAAATTTTTGGGGAGTTTTGGTAGTAAATTTATGGGTAGTAACTGTGTGAGAGAAGTGAAAGAGGAGGGGGTATTTATAGGAAATGAGGAGTGAATTTTTGTGTGATTTAAATAAAAGAAAAACAAAACAAAAATGAGAGAGAGAAGAGATTTGTTTATTATTTTTGTTGATTAAATGAAGTAATAAGTAAGGTAGATGTGAAATAAAGTTATGGAAAAGGTAAAAAGTAAAGGTAATAGGTTATGATGTTGTAAGAGTAGATATCAGAAAAAGTAGAGATAAAAGAATAGTGTAGAATAGTAGTGAATAGTGTAATGTAAAGTAGATATGACTAATAAAGTACCGGTAGTAAGAAAATACGCGTATAATTGCGATATCTTATATTTTTACTTATGGAAAAATTATAAAACTGATATTGTGAAAACCTTATATTTTTACGAGTCTAATGGTATATTTGGAATATTTTTACTATCCCAAACCCTGGGACACGTTTTTCAAGAATTGTATCCTTTTGGGTTCAAAACGATTCGCGGTTTTACTAATATGATCTTTTTAAGCTTCCTTATGTAATTACGAGCTATTCTATATACTAATCTCTTACTTACTTTCTTAGGATTGCTTATGCGAGATTGCCAGACTTAAACCATTTCGTCTAACTAGGGTTTTCGGTTGATTTTCCAATTAGGGTTTAAGCTAAACCGGTCACAAAACTTTAGGGGTTTACAGATACCACCTGTAATGACCTAAAACTCCGCCCATTGACGTATTGTCCCATCCTAAGAATGTTCTCCCCTAAGCATGCTTAACTTTAGAATTCCAATAAACTCTAAGCCATTATACAAAAAGGTGCCCTAATGGTTACAGTTCCACTACCTTATATTTGAGGAGTATTACAAATTTGATGAAACTTCTATCCTCAATCCCTACTTCAATCTGACCCTTCAAATTCACCTATGATCTAATTGAAATTAAAGGTTAAATTAGGTATTAAAATGGGTATTTTGATAGAATAAGCATTAGATAATACTTTACTTAGTTAATGCTTAAAGTGGAATGGGTTTTTTTTATGAATTTTCAAGCTCATAAAGGTTGTGTGGATGTGTTTGTGAGAGTATCTTTGAGCATGCAAATCTTGAGAGATTTTTGTCTTTTTTATGAGAAAAATGATAAAGAAAAGTAAGAAAACATTCTAGAGTCATGTGAGGTGTTGTATAGGGATTATAATGTGCGGTGGTCTCATGTACACATTTAGATAGTTTTAAGAGTGGATAATCACATGTTTTAGGTGTATTATTAAAGTTATGTCAAGACATGGACTTAGGCTTATATTAAAGGTGGGGTGATTTATATTTAGGGGTTTTGAGAAACTATAATTGGGTAGTTGGAAATAGTAGGAATTTAGAAAAATAGAATTAGGAATTTGTTTTTAGATTATTAATTTTGAGCTAGTTAGTTATCTCAATTTGATGGATTAAGAATTTGCACATTGATATTTAGGATAATTGGCTAAATTAAGAAATTAATACAATTAATAATCGAATTTTGAGGAAATTAGCTAAGTTTGATATTTGGATATGTTTTGGGTAATCTAGAGTTCAAAGCACCTAATTTATATAATATAATTCACTCAAATTAATTATCCAAATCGTCTAAGTTCAATTACTATCTAATTTTAATTTGAGATTCAAAATTACTCGTATTTTTATATTAAAAAATAACACTTCCTAAATTAGCTTGATAAAATTTTGGATAGTTCAACAAACACATGGATAACAAGATTTTAGCTTTTAGGTGTTGAAAGCGACGGTTTTTAAGGAGGGAAAGAAATTCTTAGGAATTCTTGAGAAAACTCAAAGTAATTTTTGCATCATTTTGAAGGAAACAAATAGGTTAGTGTACTTTAATATTAAAGTCCAGTAACTCATGCATCAAGGTTGGAAACTCAAAAAAATTTGGAAGAATATGAAGATTGAACAATTACTAATAAATATAGATGTAATTCTTAGAAATCCTTATGTTAATTAGTGTTTTAGATTGTGATAATGTGACAAAAACAATGTAATAATGTGTGCTTTAAGAAGAGATTGAAGTTTGAAGGGTATGGTATAGCTATATCAAAGGAATGGATTCCTTTTGTTGAGGTTAACATGACCTATGTTTGAGCTTATGTTACATTGTGTTATGTTTCAATATCGAACACGGCTTCTGTTCAAACTTATGTTATGCTTCTATTTTGAACATGACTTGTAACATAACTCATTTTCAAACTTATGTCACACCATGTCATGCTTCTATGTCAAAGATGGCTTGGAACATAATCTATGTTGAAAATTGTGATGACCTCTAACATGGCCATGTTTCGACCCATGTTTAGCTCATTTTCAAACTTATGTCACACCATGTCATGCATCTATGTCAAAGATGGCTTGGAACATAATCTATGTTGAAACTTGTGATGACCTCTAACATGGCCATGTTTCAACCCGTGTTAAAACACAAAACCTCAAACATCGACATGTTCCAACTTATGTTCAACTTTTGCTCAAAACATGACTTCAAACATGGTCATGTTCTAACCCTTGTATATCATAACTTCTTCAAACTCATATTTTTCCTTCTTAAAAGCACTCAAAACTTGGTCGACTCATTTTCTTAAAATGTAACATTACTAAATCACCAAATTTTCATTCTAAATTAATATTTACATTTCTTTAAATGAACAGTAGTGGTGTATGGTACAAAACTATAAAAATGCAAACTATAGGTAAGTTTGGATGTGTAAATGATTCTAAATACTTTAATTACTTTATAACTTAGGTTAGAGGGTTCCAGAGTTCAGAATAGATCAATATTCTAAATATGTGTACTATCTTGTGTGTAGAATATATTTTCCTAGTTAATTAAATTAATGGACTTACGAAATACTTGCCTCAATAAATGAATGTTGCGTGTGCTTGCCTTAATGTAATGGATTAGGAGTATCGGTATACTAGCATAGTATCCTGATGAATTTTTGTGATGCTATCTTTATGTGGAGTCATACCTAAAGATGATTATAGGTAGATTTATGAGACTCTTGGACTCGTGGATGTTAGTGAGAACATCATATATGTATAGATATATGTTATGTATAAATGTGTTTAGGATACTAAGTTATCCTATACTATTTGTTAGGCTTAAATGAAAAGATAATAAAATGACTAATTATTGCATTAGTTATATGTTCGCATGGGAATGTGTAGAAGTTTGATGATGCGCTTATGTTTGTAGTGGTACCATACTGAGCTTTGACTCACTCATTTCTTCCTTTTTTAAGTTCGAGTAATGGTCTAATGGTTTTCAATCTTTCTAGTTACAGCATAGTCGTTGATTATAAGGATGATATTAGTAGAGACGACTATCCACTTAATGAATTGATTAGTTTACTTGTCCTGATATACATAGATTCCTTATAAGTTTATCATTATGGTATAGATGCTTATGTATTAGGATGTTGTTATAGGGCATGGACCTAGTTATAATTATATGTGTGGTTCTTAATGGTATATCTAATGGAATCTCTTTTGAGTCATTTTAAAGTTGTCAGATGTAATGTATTAGTATGATATTTGTTTGGTGATTTATGCAAACTCCTAGTGACTTGACAATATTGGAGTAAGGAAAGTGTATTTGTGTGTGCAATTGCAGTTAATGATGGCATTAGTTGTGGTTGATGTTCTAAAGCTTAGTGTGTCTCATATAAATGCAAACATAGGATCGATTGTAAGCGCCCCTAATTTAATATATAGGATATTTATATGGGATAGTTTATTTGTTACATAAAACGAAGTGTGTGTGTGTGTGTGTGATTATACAATATTATATATATCACATAGCATACAAATTATATAAATAACATACACAAAATACATTAGGTAGACTTTATATAATACATATATATATATAAGATATAAAATACATATATTTTGTATAACATATAGATAAATTTGTTTATATATATATATATGTATATATAACATGAATTCATTTGCTAAATATATTCTATATGTTATATTATGTTTTTCAAATTATATACAATACATTTGTATACAATTTAGAAGATGACATATGAACTATATTTAACATATACACAAAACAAATACATTTATATATGTATACATATGTGACAATTCATTTGTCATAAAAATGTTATATATGTCTATATATAATTTATAAATATATATAGTAACACATAAATTATATATATTATGTAGATTCTATATAGTGCATACATATAACATATATAATACAAATAAAACAAAAATTATATATGGCATATAGAAAAATCGATTCTGTTTAAATACAACATAGCCTCTATAAATCAATAATGTTGGAATCATGAAATTTTATTGCATTAGAGATGTATTAGTTAATTGATAAATTAATAATTTGTTAATTTAAAGAGTGTTTTTTTATTTAGCAAATGTAAATTTAATTACATATAAAATCATTGAACTCATTAATATATGTATCAAATTTCGTGAATTAATTTAAGAAGAAAATTCATTGTACATATATATTTTAAAAATGGTATATAAATGGAATGGGTAAATTACACCAAAAGTTCACAATATTTGGAGGTAAGTTCATTTGAGGTCATAACTTTTCAAGTGCTTCAATTGAGGTCACAATAGTTAGAGAAATGAGTCAATTAAGGTCACTATTGACACGAGTCCTAACTTACTGGATCTTTGACATTTAATTAAATTTTTTTCCTATTGGCATATTTTTATGATGATCTCAATTGACTCATTTCTCTAAACATTATCTCAAATAAACTTAATCGCATACATTGTGACTTTCTAATGTAATTTACTCGAAATACTATTCACTATTTTTAATACTTAACCAATATTTATTGTATTCACTAATTAAATGAAATTCAATGCAAGCCACTTGCACTATGGATTCATTGTAGTAGAACTAAATACATTCAACATATCATAATGAAGGGAACTGCATTTTAAAACAACATAAAAAAAAAAAAAAAAGTGGCTTCCCATCTTAAAGGTGCCAGAGATCACCTATGACCAATCAAATACATGTAGCATTATGTGAGCATAAGGAAGATCACACCGCACGCACCCAGAAAGATTTATAGCAATAGCAACAACTCTTCACAATTTTTTGTTGTAATTTGTAACACGACTCCAAAGCTTTTGAATGCAATGAGAAAAATTAAAAGATGAAATCCATCTATATTTAAATTTTAAGGGGGGGGAAAACAATAATAGATTCATATTTTACCAAATTCTCGTAGCTATGTTTGTAATTTTAGAAAATTATTAATTTATGATATTGATGGGACTATAGCTTTATATAAGAGTTTTCCTAAAAATTATTTTCTTATTGATTTATCAAAATTACTAATTTTTTTCGTAAACTAGCCCAACTTAGGGAAAAAATATATTATTTTAGAGAGGTAGGTTATTAATTTTTCGAGTATTAATCTTTATGTCATTTATGCTATATGTATGTTTTATAAATTATTAATAATGTTATTAATAAATAACATAAATATATTTTGTAGATTATGTTCAATATTTAGATACTATGTTAAGGTTGTTATCTGAAAAGGCAAAGGAAGGAGATTTATAGGTTTAAGGGTTAAAAGAGAGAGAGAGATATTTAATCTTGATCATCCGTTATCAATAATCTAGATGGCAAAATCTTAAAGGACTAAATGGAGGAAAGTGAAGGAAATGCAGAGGTTCCAAATCTAACAAGAATATAAAGGACAAACCCAAAGCAATTGAACGTAAACATCTAAAAGTAGCTTCTAAAGGGCAAATGGAATGCAAAGCCATTGATCATAAAAACGCGTTCTCTTTTTGAAGATGTGAAGTTACCTAATCTGCAATAACATTAATACCATAATTTACAAAATGAAAAGCGCTAAAGACATCCATAAAAGACCATAGAAAGCATTAAGTTTCCTCAAAGAAAGACATAGTAGCCTAATGCAAACTGTAACTCAATTTATTTGAGCTCGGACCCGAGACAGCAGGAGGCAGTCAGTGGTGAAGCAAGCGCTCCTCCATGATAAAGGCTTGCCATTTGGTGCATTCTAGGCTCAGTGTTATAGGAGTATACTAGATTTCCCTATAGTTAATTATCCCTGTCCATCTAAAGCGATAACACTACCTAATCAACGGCCCAATTGAGATCCATAAAAAAAAAATTATATATAGTCACAGCTCTTTAATCCTTGTATTATACTTTGTAATCATGATTCTACATTCACGAATATACAATTTATTTTGCGTGCAATGATAACTTACAGAGTCTTGGAATTGAAAACCTACCTATCACGTTAAGGAATGAGTTTTAAAATGACTTAATTAAGTTGTTCATTGCATCTTCCTTTATTAGCTATGGAATTCGTTAAAGCAACCTTTTGTCTTTTTAACTTTTTTTTTTTCTCCAATTGCATAGATCTATTATGTCATGTATTTTATACGCGAAAAGATACAAATTTAATCACAAAATCGATCTTATATATCAATTGAAATCGAAATAAAGTGAAATGAATTTAATGTAAAGTATAAACAATTTGCCTGCTAAAAATGATTCCGTCAATCGAATTTAAAATTTTAAAAATTGATATGAGACCTAAAAGGAAAAGGAATGGGATTGGAAATTTACTGGAGGACCAATATAATTCTTTTAAGTTATAAAACCATTAGCCACATTTTTTTTTTTTCCTTTTGCGAAGATTCTGGCATTAAAACTTCTTCCCCAATCCCAACAGATTGACTTGAATCTAACTACCATGTCCCTTGAAAAGTGTGAAAGATAGTAATGGGTATATAAATATAGTTTTTTTTTAACAAAAAAGAGTAAATGCATTTCATTTTTAGTAGTTATTTTATTTCCCCCAATAGGGTAGAAGATAGTAATCGGTCGAAAGAAAAACTACTTCAGTCTAAAAATTAGGTGTGCAAACGAAATGGATTGAGTCAGGTTTTGAAAGGTTCATGCGCGACTCGTTTAATAAATTAATGAGATCAAATTTAGCTAAACTTGTAACCATCCTGAAATGTAGAGGGTCTAACTCAAGCTCATTAAAGATTCATGAGGCCAAGCTTGACTCTTTTTCGTAAATAATTATAAATAGAAATAATTATATTTGTAATTGTGTGGGTAAGAATCCGGATGCAACGATCACGTGCGTGTCGCGTGACTATCGCGCTACGCGTGACCTAGGGAAACAACACGTGATAGGATGATCAAGAGAAAATCGTGTAGGGAG
The DNA here is from genome assembly GCA_024138025.1 of Combretum micranthum. NCBI lineage: Eukaryota > Viridiplantae > Streptophyta > Magnoliopsida > Myrtales > Combretaceae > Combretum > Combretum micranthum. The sequence continues at coordinate 28,276 of JAMXBD010004111.1, forward strand.
GAGGAGTAGGCAATCTCAATAGGCTCTAACACACGTGTGACAGGTAAGGGAGCTAAATAGCATCAACCTCACTGAGTACTATGGATTCGTGTATGTTCTTGAGTAAATTAAGTGTTTGATTCACCAAGACGGAAATCCGGCAGCACGACGGCGTTTGTCCAAGATTTCACCTTGTCCAAATGAGGTAAGGACTAAGGTATTTATAGAGAATCCAGCTGTCGATGTCGTCCGTCGGATCCGACAGACGACCAACAGCTAGGATGAGTCCCTCTCATTATGGATATGGTTGTGGGCTCCTTTATGGACCCATACCCATTGAGGCCTTCATAGCAATGTGTGTGAGCCAATTTGAAAAAGGTTGGAATTGGGCAGGCCAATTCCAACGGGCCCTACTCCAAGCCTACCATGCCAATTCTTCCATGATCATCCCAATTGGATTGGGCCTAACTCTTTAAGCCCTGTCACATTAGCCCAAAGAGTTAAATCCAAATAATAATTAGGTTCAAGGCCTTTGTAATCAGATTTGTACATCTACAGTAATATTATATTAATTTATTAAATTACCTTATAAAAAAATTTATTTTTGATTTGTTTAGCTAAATGAGCCAAGTGAGTTTTAAAATAGGAACATCGCTTATTCTTAGTTACCAAAATATTTGGGTCAGCATCGAATCTCGAGGGAAAAGTAAAAAACCTCTCTCTCTCTCTGTTTGGGCGCATTTTGGCAATTATTGAGATTTAAAATTTTAAGATGTGAGCGAGGGAGATGGCTGATGAGTTTCAAGCAACCTCAGCTAGCAGCCACATCCACGGCTCCCGACCCTTCATAATTCGTACCCGTGACTCCCACAGGTAGGTATTCTCTTATTTCATACTTTTTTAACAAAAAGTCAAGGTCAAGAAAATATCTTAATGGGATGAAGAATAACAAATATAAAACAACATTATTTATTTATTTTTAATTATAAATCATTGGTAGTCACTTATTTGATAATCAATCCGAAGAAATGCTGGGACTTTATCAACACATCAATTTAAATTATACTTCGTATCTGCAAGATCTAAATTGTAGATTACTAAGACTTGTGACGTTTGAAGGAATTTTTCCAAGGAGTGAGATGCCTTTCGCTGGTTGCTTCCTGTGGTGGTCTTGTACTTGCCATTTATATGAATGAACATTTTGTAGAAATGTAATTGAATAAAATAATATGATATAATAAAATAATTTTATTATGCATGGCATCATTCACTAATTACGATGTGCTTGGTCAATTACAAGAATTTGCAGGCCAAAGGCGCCAGTGGGATTTAATTAATTCTGATTGTCATTCACGTTGACCACCTTTTATGTGCTGTCTTTGCCAACTTTTGTTCATTTCAGAATTTTCCATCTACGATTTTTAACTATATTATATGACTTGGCTTTTATAGTAACGAATTCATGATATGCATCCTTTCTTAACAAGTTACAGCTAAATATCCTGTCAAGAGTTGCTATGTAAAATTTGTAGCCCTAGGGGGAAGCAAAGCCACACAATGTAAGACATACCACGTTATTTTTCTATATTTTTAATTCAAAAAATACGATCACATAATAAGTCAACCTGGATACAGAGTTTTTAATGATAAAGATGATATTCTCTTAGAGAGTTTTATGTTTTAATGGCTAAAAATAATGGATATGAGTAAATAAGGATTGAATATGATGTGATATCCCTCAAATGTATAATGATAGATCTTTACTTATCGAGGCGTCTTTTAATATAATTTATTAGAGTTCATCAGATCTCCAAAATTAAGCATGTTTAATGGAAAGCACTCTTAAAATGAATGACTTCCTAAAAAGCAGCAGATGGTGAAGATAAAATCATGCACCACTTGACCAAAGTAGACAATGACCCAACGAAAGGAGTTTTTGGTTGTTACATAAAAGACTAATCTTAAATCAAAATCAAGTTTTTTTTTTTTTTTTTACCTTTAAAATCAAGTTAATTAGATCACGATAAAACTAATGTACAATTTACAAGATAATGGGGATGTTAAAAGAATATCAGATACAAGTCTTAGATCTCGATTAACCTTCACTTACCATAATCTCATGAGCTGTTTCATGAAACAAGTATGGATGGGAATTTTTATTTAACTCCTCTTGAGTTTTGCAGGTTTATTTTTTATCCAGGTGGGTAAAAGTTTCCTCAAGATTTGTGGACAAATCTTCAACAAGCTTGCAAGAATAATGTGCATCAATTTACCATTAATTGAGATGCAGTAGTTGAAGTAGATGAAAGGTCAATAGTCTTCCACTCATGTCATGATGTTTTTTAGTTTTTAGTTTTTAGTTTTTAGTCTTTATTATTTATAATTATTATTAGATATCTTTATTAGTAGTTATTGTGTCATATTTATTAGTCTTTAATATCATTTGATTACCTTTCATATTAAGATAATCACAGAAATTATTGTTATAGTTATTAATCTTTATTTATCATATTTAGTAATTAGTCATTTTGTCATTAATTAGGTCTTTTGGGGAACTATTATAAACACCCTTTTTGTATTGAGACTCATAAGCTTTTGAGATATTGAAAACCTATTGGAGAGTTCTTTCGCTGTTTTTACTCTTATCAATAAATTGTTTGATTGTGGCGAGATCCTGTTCTTATCGATCCTTGTGATTGTGGCAAATGACCTGTTCTTATCAATCCGATTGGATTGTGGTGAACACACCATTCGATTTCACTTATGCGTAATATCGGTGAGAGCGAGTACAATTTGGATTATTATTGGTGAGTTATATCCAATAATAGTGCCATCTATATCTTTTATTTCTTGTTTTATAAACACTCAAAAACCCATAAAACATCATTTTTATTTTGTTTGAGCATTTGAATTTGAGATTCGCTGCGTGCCTATTTGAGATCACTGTGTCTTGCATTTTAGGCACATCATTAAGAATCATCATATTGTGAAGGACCGAATTGTAACTTTGATGCATTCTTGAGCAATGGCTAAGTGCTTAAATGATTATTCAAATGCATCTATTGGTACCACTCATTTGCTCCACCCTCTATTATAAATGACGATATCAAGATTCTTTATGACTCATCAACTTTATCGAAGTTGAAAAATTGTTCAACCTTGAATAACCAAGCTTGAACTCTTTAACCTCTAAACTTTGGCAATTTCAATTTGATCCTCTTTTACAAGATTGTCAAGAGATATTGAAAATGACGAATCCCTGAAAATATTTTGCTATGGTAAAGATTGAGTCTGATTCACATGAACTTCTAAAGTCTCCATTCATTTAGACAATTCTTGTAAAATTACTTGGGATTTTTTCTCAAATTTCTACTGTTGTTGTTGAAGAATAAGAAACATGTACTTGATTGTATCCATTTAGGATGTATTGGATGAAGCACAAGTGTTAGGCGCCATAGTTCAAGACGAGAGCACCATTGTTAGTAGCCTAACTTACTTCTTATTCACCAAATGATTATGTATCAACAACAGTATATTATCCTCTTAAACAAATAGTCAGTCAACATTTGGGATGTCAATTTGAGAAGGCAAATGTCTCAAGTATTTTCTAGGAGTGTGACTTTGTTGTTCCCTTCTATTGATTTTTATTTTTCTTCTCATAGTCCATGATGCATGATTTGTTACAAAGTTACTTAAATCTTCAACTATAATACTAGATCTAATTATTATACAACTGTCTTTGTTATTATTTGTGTTTTCCTTGTATGTTATGTAACAGACATGTACCACCTTTTTTATTTATAAAATAGTCCTATTATTTTTTAACTCTCTCAAGTGAGATTAATAAACATATTCATTTACAGTATTTTAGTACCCTTGTCATAGGTGCAAGTTTGTTAATATATCAATTATATTAAAAATATATATGGAATCATTGAAAGCTTTTAATAATTTTAATTTTGCTTTCTCTTTCCAAATATGCCCATTTTATTTACAAAAGTTACAATTTATATAGTTTCCCAATGTTCACTTATACGCCCACATAGTTTTTTTTTTTTTAATCTATCATAAATTTCATATGAGCCAAAATATTAAGAAAATACCATCTTTAATAGTGACTCTTCAAAAAAACTTGCATATAGTATACTTATTAAATTATTTATAGTTTTTATTCACAATAAGGAACCCGTATAATAGGTGTTTTAAAAATAGTAGATAATTAAGTTAGTAAACTCATATCTATATAAAACACCCAAATAAATATCCCATTTGTTGTCAATCATATTTTATTACCCTAATTGTAGTTATCTATATTTTTTAAAATACGTAAATAATTATAACAAAATATGTAGGACACAAGCATCACAAGTATAGGACCCTTTAATATTATATAAATAAGTTAGTTCTTAATATTAGTTTTAGATGCATATCGTGGGTGTGACCGTCTGGTCCTCTCGTTTTGATATATCTATAGATATAACGTCAAGAAGTGGTTATGAGCAAATACAGTCTAAATTTAAAGATTTTATATAATTTTGTAACTTCAAATACACTATAGAAAATATTTGTAACTCGATGATTATCATTTCATTGCTTGATTAATTTATTAGTTTTAAATATTGTTACTTAGGTGCATAAGTGAGCCTTGATGTTAGCATAGGGAGGATAAAGTTCAAGAAAATGAAAAATTCTATATCGCGTTATGTTTTTATAGAATATTCATGTCGGTTATTTAATCATTTAGATTCATACTAAACTGTGATCGTACCACTAAAATACTTAATAGATCACTTACGTTATGTTTGGGATGAAGGAAGTTTACTGAAAACAATGGAAAGCGGGAGAAATGGGATGAAGTGCTACTATTTGGCATGCTTTTTTGGAGGAGAAATTGGTGGATTTCGATGGAAATAGAATGAAAAATTGGTAGCTTCACTTTCAATCCAAAGTTGGGCTAAAATGGGGAGAAATGGAGAGTAATATATTCAAAAGACTAGAATATCCTATTTCTCTTTTTTCATTAATATGTTATAAAAAATCATATGAGGATAATTTTGTCAATCATTAACTCCATTTCGCTCCTTTTTCTTCATTTTCCTTCATAGATTATTAAATAAAATAAAAATATTACTTTTTTCCATTTCCACCATTTTCATTTTCTTTTATTTCTTTTGTCCACTTCACTTCGTTTTTACTTTAAACAAAAAATGCTAAACACAACGTCACTATATTTATTTTAATAATCAGATGATTAACTGGAGAATACCAATTGCCAACAATTGGATCGTAGAAGTTCATCGAAAGTGTAGTCAAAGATTTTTTTCAAATTGATTTACCCTTCAATTTAAAAAGATTTACATATCAATTGAATCTCATTTAAATAATTAGTATTGAGTGGATCAATTTTATTAGATATAGTTAAGATATCTGTTTCCGACTTTATGTTTTCCATTCTTTTCAATAATCTAGTTTGTTAAAATATACTTTAATTATTATTTATCAGTATTATGTATAGATAATATTTAATTATGTTTTAGTATTGAATTATGCTAATGTCTATATCTTATTTTATTATAATTATTTAGATACCATCAACAATGATATAATACTCCAATATGTAATATATCTTCTCTATTTCTTGTCCATTGTATTATAGTGGTTGAGGTTTATGGTTTTATATACATATAAATTTAAAAAAAAAAAATTAAGATTGTTATATAATGGCAATAAAAGTGAATAGAAGTCACGCACATGGTTATATTATGACGTGTACCACTTTTTTTTATTTAAAAAAAGTCCTATTATTTTAAACCATCTCATGTGTGAGTAATAAATTTCGATCCATTCACTTGATATGAATAACTATTCATTCCTTGCTTATTCGACGTAAAATTGATATTACGGTGTTTACTTGAAAGACATAACAATTCATAATGAATTGCTATTACGTAAAATGATGAATAGCAATCCATGTCTCTAACCTATTTTTCAACCTTGTCATAAGTACACTTATCTTGAAAATAATACCTACACAATTATCTTTTGTATGTAATCATTGCAAGGGATATTGTAATAATTACTTGTTTTACTTTTTATACCAACTGAATATTGTAATAACCATTACAACTTTATTACATTCCCTCCTTATTCCATTTAGTGAAGTGAATGGCTGTTATAGTCTATTCACTTGACATGAGCCTGTTCACTCGACATAAATAACTATTCATTCATTCCTCGTTTAACATAAAACTAATATTACGGTGTTAATGGTAATTCATAATGAATTGCTATTACTTAAAATGATGAATTCTTGTCTTCATTCTATGAATTGTTGGTCTATTTTTCAACTTTTTTATAAATGCCTCTATCTTGAAAATAACACTTATATAATTATCTTCCTTCTATAATAAATATAGAAAACATTATAGATATTTTATCTTTTACTATAATAATTACTTATTTTACTTTTTATACAAAGTAAATGTTGTAATAACATCACAACCCTATTACATTCCAAATTCGATTCCCCATTTATGCCATTCAATGGAGTGAATGTGCCACTAGTCATTTCATTATCAAGTAAATTATATGAAAAAATATCAATGTTTGGGAATAAGTTGATTTAAGTTATCAATATTTTGAATGGTTAAAAAAAAGAATAAGGGTAAATTCATTTAAGGTATCGATATTTCAGTAGTTAAAATATTAAGATACTTTAAATGAACTTACTCCAAATGTTGATATATTCTAATATAGTTTACCATTTTATTATTTTAGTACCTTAAAAGCTTTTAATAATTTTAGTTTTGCTTTCTCTCTTTATTTTTATTTTTTAAGCCATTACATTAGAGATCAAGGAGTTCGATCATGATATCTCTGATATGAAAGATTAGGAAAGATGCCACTAGATTATAACTCCATTGAATACTTTCTCTTTTCATGTATACTCATTTTATTTACATGGTTTACTATTTATATAGCTTCCCAATATTCACCTATATACCCACATAGCTACAATTTTTTTTTCCTATCATTATTTTCATATAAGCCAAAATGTTAAGAAAATAGTCTTTAATATTTACTCTTCAAACAATCTTGCACATAATATATTCATTAAAGTATTTATTTATAATTTTTATGTAGAATATGACACTCACATAATAGCTGGTTTAGAAATGATAGATGATTAAGTTAGAAAATTATTTATTAAATTGTATCAAAGTTTTGTTATGTGATAGTTAAAATAATAGACCCATATATCTATGGGTCTGTTTGAATGATTTATTTTTTGTTTATATTTGTATTTTTATCGAAATAATATGTGTAAATATATCCGATTTATATATATATTTTATCTATATTTAATCTATTTAATTTTTTCATGTGAATTGTTAACTTTTTTACTTGTATCTATTTTTTGATAAATAATTCATTAGAAAAATATTTGAAAAAAGCATGAGCCAAACACACCCTATGTCAAAACACCCAAATAAATATTCCATTTGTTGTAAATTATAAGCCATTATCCTATCTATATAAAATTTGTGGGGGACAAGGGACAAACATATCTGTTTTTTGCATATTTATATAAGCAATTTATCCCTAAATTTTATCAATCTTAATTGTGATTGTACTTTAGTTCAATAATTTATAATTTTCATTAATATAATAATATAAATATTTTAAAAGCAAAATCGGCTTATAGTAGTGGACATATATAAACTGTAAATTGAAAAAAAAAAAAAGAAAAAAAACCATCATATTTAATTTGTGATTCAACATGGTAATATCGAATTTCAAAATTGGTAACCCGGAAAGGGTCCAATTTGGACGACCCCAACTCCAAGAATTGTAGTAGCGGCGAACTTTCTCTCTCTTTCTCTCTCTCTCGAATCAAAACAAACATTTACATATAAAAACCTCTCTCTCCCGTTTTCAACTGTCTCTCCGTGTAAATAGCGTGGAAGATCAGGACTTTTATAAGAGAGAGAGGGGAATTTCCGATTTGGTTTTCGATTAGGGGGGAAAAAGGAAAAAAGCTAAGGAAGTTTTGTTTTGTTTAAATCCTTTTACTCCAAGCATTCGGTTCTTCTTTATTTTTTTTTGGTGGGGACTTACTAAAATCTGGTCTTTTGATCCGTTGGTCTCTAAAACCCGATCTCCATACAACCGTCAAAATTTCGACTCTGGGTTTTGGTATCTTTGGTCTGATTTTTTCTGGCTGGTTCTTGGATTTTAAAAATTTTGTATGGTTGTGAAGATTTAAGATTATTCTGGGGTTGATTTTAATATGTTGACTTTGTTAAAAGTTGGGTTGTGATAGTAATATGGAAGTGGTAGTTATACAACATAATTCAAGATGACTCCTTACATTGGCCGTGAGGCCTCTAAGGTTTGTTCCTTTTTCTCCTTTTTAATTTTTTAATGTTCATCTTAAATCAAATCGTATGCCAATCATGTTATTTTCGTTGTTTTATGGGTATTGGATTAATGGTGTTTTTTATTCTTTTTGTTATTTTTCGTTGTTTCTCCATGAAGCTTTGGAAAAGAATTTGTGCAGAGACAACAACAGAGATCAATCTTCTTGCCGAGAATTGGAAATACATTCTTGCTGGTCTTATTTTTCAGGTCTTATGTTGTTCTTAGTCCTTGTTGTGTTGCATTTTCCTTTTGCTTTAAGTTTTGAATGTTTCTTTCAACCTTATGGAGGAAGCATCGCAAAAAGAAGAGGTTGAGATTTAAGGTTCTAGTCATCTTCAATTTTGAAAGAGAAGAACTTGGACAAGATGCCATTTATTTCGTGATTGTTAGATTATTTTCCACCAACTGTTTTTTTGTTATAATAAGCCCGATGATTCAGTTGGCTTTATAGTGTAATTGTTAATATAAGTTTAGTGAAGTGAAAAACATGAGGTTTGGTAAGATGTTTCCATCAATGCTTGTTCTTCAGGCTTGTAGAGGAGAGTGTATGCTTTCTGCATAAGGGAAAGTTAAATTAGGTTGCTTTAGTGGTATTCATTGATATGTCCTCTGTTTAATCGCCCAGGAAGTCTGTTACTGGAATTGTTTTGCCTTTTTAATTACTTTCAGGTGGTATATTCTGAAAGCAGAGGATTATTCCTTTTTTTTTAATCTTTTTTTTTTCAAAGCAACTTTCGGCTCCTGGCATATTTTGCTCTTTTCTTTTTCACTTGAAAATCATAAAAACAGTGGACACAGGATGGTGCTCCTTTTGACATTGTAATGAAAACTATGTTGTTCCCTTGCCTTTAAATCAATCATGGAGCCTCTTTAGTGATTCTATTTTAGAATTATCAATTCCAAATCATGTAATTTGTCTCTTACCTTCATCAGCCTAGTTCTTAATTGACTTTAGTACATGTCTTTGAAGTGCATTTTGAGTAGTTTGTGCAAATCAAATTTGCTGTTCCTAAATTTTTCTGTCGATATATCTTTTAATTTCTTGATTTATTTCTCTGCTCTGCAGTACATCCATGGTTTGGCAGCCCGAGGAGTTCATTATCTCCATAGACCTGGCCCCACTCTCCAGGATGTTGGGTTCTTTTTACTTCCGGTTGGTTTTAATCTCTTATGTGATTATCTTACTTTAACAATGATCGTATGAATATCCACTCAAGAGTAATTTTATTGATGTTTTACCTTGTGAATATAGGAGCTTGGGCAGGAGAGAGCTTATATAAGCGAGACTGTATTCACCTTTGTCTTCGTATCATTTGTCTTGGTAAGTTTTTCTTTTGAGTTATATGGGGCTATACGTTCTAAATCAAAGGATTGAAATTGCTACATTTCTCATTCACATTCTTCTCCTAGTGCCAAAGTGTCCTAGTATCATGTGTCATGCATGTGGGATTGAGATGTATGTTATTCATCTCATTGCACTTTGCTGGAAGAAAATGCTGAATCAGTTGTTATGTGATTGAGTTAAAGGGTGTATTATTGTTGTTGGGATGTGGAGTTCTCGCTCATATTTGCAAACAAATAGAGTCGGGCAGACGGAGTTTCAAGTGAACGCATTCCAATCATTGTGTGTTTCTAATTGCTTTTGCTTTTACTGAAATGATCATATTCTCACTTCATTACCTGTATGAATTGCTGCTAGACTGTGACAAGCTTTTGAAAAGTGCATAAATGGATCATGAATTACTGCTTTCCTCTTTCTTCTTTGCAATTCTTAATCAATGTTTGCTATATCTATTGCAGTGGACTTTCCATCCTTTTGTCTTGAAGAGCAAAAAGATCTATACAGTTCTAATATGGTGCAGGGTTCTAGCTTTCTTAGTTGTAAGTCCCCAGATGCTTTTTTCCTGTTTTTATTTGTAAACTGCTTAGATAGTGAGAAATAGGTTTGACGGTTTGTCATTGCAGTGGCAGTACTTCATTTATTGGATATAACGTAGACATCATTGGTCAAATTTTTGTGATTGATTTGATTTTTGACTATACTGACATAAATATGATGTTTCAACTTTGAATGTTAGTTGCTCTAATTAAACAGTGATGCTTCCACAAAAATCATCAGTCTGTCCTCTTCTCTTGTTGTATCCTATCCAATCATATTCCCAGTACTCTGCTGATTTTTTCATTTTTGGAGAAGAAAGAAGTTTTTTTGTTCATGTTGAGAATATGGAATTGTTGATTTTCAGCATTGCTTTTAACAAAAGGATCACAAGGCTATACTGAAAAGTAGTACTTAGAGGACATTAGAGGGAGATCCATATGTATATACGGGCTTTTGTATCTCCATTTGATGTTCATGTGTTGATTTCTTCGTTTTTCAGTATTTTGTTAATATTTTTTCTCATCTATTACTGGATTCTTTTCACGTGCACTAGCATTTCTTGAACACTTCTTTGGCTGAGTACAATGATCAGAATTGTTTATTTTATTTTATTTTTTTTTGGGTCTGAAGAAATTTGGATTCTTTCATTTTCAACATTTCTCAAATTTTCTCCATGATGTTGCAGGCTTCTCAATTCTTCGTATCATTACTTTCTATTCTACTCAGCTTCCCGGTCCAAATTACCACTGTCGTGAGGTATCAATGTGTAAATTCTCATGTTTGAGATGTTTGTTTTGGTTTCTTCTAGCCGTGTAAGACATTTATTTCTTTTTCGTGTATAACAATATCTTGACTATGTTTTCTAGGGCTCAAAACTTGCCAGGCTTCCACATCCACAAAGCGTATTTGAAGTTCTTTTGATCAACTGTGAGTTGTTCTTTTCTTACATGTTCTTTTTGTTTGAAGGCTTTTAACAAAGCTGGCAGTGGCCAAAAAGGATATTCAGTATTGCCTTCTCACTGATCTTCAATCTGCAGTTCCTCGAGGTGTAATATATGGTTGTGGTGACCTGATATTTTCATCCCATATGATCTTTACATTAATCTTCGTGCTCACTTATCAGAAATACGGGACAAAAAGGTATATTCTGTTTATATTTTATTCTTAAAAAGTTGGTGTGCACATCTGCATGTTATTTCAATCACCTATGTTCTCCTGAAACTCATTGTCCCATTTCCTTTTAAACAACGTAGTAACCCACTTTGAATGGTTACTAAAGCACCTTATGGCCCTAAATATATTGAGGAAGCATGTGAGTAGATTTATGAGTGATCCACAATTTCTGAGTTGAGAAGAGCTACCTACATTAAATTGGGTTGTTGGGGGTACCTGGATTGACTCATATAATTTGAAAGTTGTGGGGATGATTGAAGGGTGCTATAAATGTGGATAGATTATAAGTTTCATGCCCATCATAATTCATCTCCATGATGTGTGCAGAATGATGTCAAGCTGAAAGGACCAGTCCATTAAAACATGTTTGTGCATTGATTAAATCTGAAATTTGTAGGGATGATTGAAGGGTGCTATAAATGTGGATAGATTAAAGTTTTATGCTCATCATAATTCATCTCCAACTCCATGATATATGCAGAATTATGTCAGACCAAAAGGACTAGTTGTTTGCACATGGATTAAATTTAGACCTCTGAAAACACAAATCTTGTTTTTGCAGGTTGATAAAGCAAATTGGATGGTCCATTGCTGTGGTTCAGAGCTTATTGATAATAGCTTCCCGGAAACATTACACAGTTGATATTGTTGTTGCATGGTGTGATTCTGCTTTAGCTATTTTGCATGAATGCATCATTTTACATTTTTTTTTTGGTCTGTAGTAGCTAAACAATTTACTTTTTTGCAGGTACACTGTTAACTTAGTTGTATTCTTCATTGATAAGAAGTTGCCAGGTTAGCATGTTTGAAGATATATGCCTACTGCATTTATAGCATATGCTTGCATGACGATGTTTGTCATAGATGATATAATAGTTTGACCTTTGTGTTTTTTCCCACAGAACTACCTGACCGGACCGGCAGCAGTTCACCTTTGTTACTACCTTTGAGCACAAGAAACAAGGAGGAGAATCATAAACTCTTGAATGGGAATTCAATTGATCCTGATTGGGTATGGAGATATCAGAAAGTTGAAATTTTGATTCTCTTAAATATATTTTATGGCGCATTGTTGTTGACATTGTATAATTACCTTTTCAGAGGCCACGAGCCAAGCCAATGGCAAGATTTTGGAAGATAATCCTCTGGGTGCTGATAATGCAATGAATGGCGCTTGATATCTCACAGGCTCTGATTTGTTCACCATTGATTTCTGCTTCAAGGAATGTGGATTGAGCCGATTTAATTGACACCATTTCCCATCTCTTTCTGACTGGAAAATGAAATACGCATATTCCTGCACCAAAAAAAAGGAAAAAGTGGAACTCAGCTAAAGCTTTACATTTTTTAAAGTCTTGATTACTATGCCTTAACAGCGTCCTCCATTTGCATCACCATGTATTATGGAATTTTTAGCATTTGTTATTAGCTTTCTGTAACGTCTTCAATTCTCTGCTGGTTTTCTTCCTTTTGTATGATATGTCTCTTCCTTTCTGCAAAGTTTAAATCACAATGCTTATGTCAATGATGCATAATGGCCTCTAACGCCCCCAAAGATGGTCTGCCTTTACTTATGGATATCACATGTAACTTGTCAGTGGATCATGAGCTATCATTGCAATTTACTAGTGGAAGCATGTGTAAAACTGACAAGTAGATATGTTTTATTACTTCTCACATGCAAATAGATGCTACTTACTGCCTGAAATATTTTCTCATACCAAACTGTATATTGCCCGTTGTCTTAACGGAGACCCATTTTAAATATGAGGAACATGACAAGGGGATCCCATATGGTGCGGAATTCTGACCTTCTGTCACATGCTTTTGTGCAATTCACAGTGGCTTCTCTATTCTATATAAAGAATTGAACTATTATTTAGCCATTGAAGTTGTCATGTAGTTACTAAAATTAGAGCCGCACCCTGGTTATTGTTTTATAGGACCACTTTCAAATGACAAATAAGTAAATAACGTGGGCGACTTTTTAGAAAAAATTGTTATTGGGTAAAAAGAATAATGGACCCACGTGTTAGTTAACGCTCAAGGTAACCGATTTGTATTTTCCATATTGGAATTTGGATTATATATATATATTATATATATATAATCATGAGCACATATTCAAAACTATTTACGGGTATGACACTAATGATTTTTAAAAATGTGTGTATATCTTTTAAGTAGTACCTAAAACCCTCATTAAATGGACTATAAGTTACAAATGGCTTTGCGACTTAGGACGACTCAAAAGGGTTTGTATAATGAATAAATAATTTTTTTTTAATTAATTTTGATGCACTTGGACGAGTCAAAAGCAATGACTTCTTGCGACTGATTATATAATCACAGTATTAATTATTGTTTTTTTTTTTTTCACGGACACTCCTGAATACTTTAAAAATGACATGCTTCCCAACGTTCTAAAAGTCAGTACTTACTCTCTTGAAAAGCTGAGTTAGCAAATAAAATAAAATTTCATTTAATTAAATGCTAATGCATCATTTAATATATAGTTTTTTTTTTTTTTACTTTTAAAAAATATCTGGAAATGAATCTAAAAATTAATATATATATATTTTATAATTTAACGTCTACTTCATTATTAGTGCTGCCATCAATATCCAAATTGTTATGTCAAACAGATCCAATTAGAATGCCAGTATTATTTTCTTATTATTAAATAAGATATCAAAAATGAATTCATCATAATATCATGCATGTGGATCGCCAATGTTCATAAAGCAAAGAGGAAAACTGTTCGTAATTGTTTGTTCGACCTTAATCCCTTTGGAATTTTATTTATATATAATTGTTGATGGTTGCTATGGTTGTTGTATCTGAAAGCGAAATATGAGTATAATCAATTTGGATCCATCCTAATTTGTGGTGGGGGCAGCATTAATGAAGAAGTGTTAATTTTTTTTTTCAGGTTTTTTTGATATTTTTTAAAAAGAAAAAAATTATAAATGACGTCAGTACCAAATTAATTGAATTTCTATTTTATTTGTCACCTTAGCTTTTGAGGAGAGAGTATTGACTTTAAAAAATTTAGCGATCCTTGCAATTTTTAAAATATTCAGAGGAGGTCCGTACAATTTACCTTTTTTCTTTTTTTTTTTTTTTTAAATAATGGTAGATATAAGTTTTACTTGGATGTACCATCATGGTAGGATTATCCCAGTATTGTTGCAATTGTTATGGGGTTGTCATCTTTTCAAGTTGAGTTTGTTTTTTTTGGCCAAAATAGATTTAACTTCATTCAATAGAGAAAAATTACATCAATCGTATCAATCAACACAATAGAATTGACCAAGGAAGCAAAAATAAACTCATTCATTTCAAGCTAAAAAGTTCACTATGAAGTTAGAAACTATTTTTACTTAAAAAGCCACTTAAATCCTTCTTATTTCCCATTGTTTTTCAAAAGAACATATTTTGTTGACAAAAAATGGTTCTTTTCATAAAGGAAGAAAATAAGATGGACGACTAAGGAAATTTTTAAGTAAAGACCTTGCAAACAAATAGGCAAAGAAATATTTATGGTTTGAAAATAATAAAGTTATTTTTTTCAAGTTACAAGAAGAGGTTAATAAGATTATAGAAATTAGTTTTTCTACAAAAAATCCTTAAATGTTCCACATTGTTTTTATGAAGAAAACAAGTTTTCGTGCATGGATAATTATTTTTTGAAAAAAAATATAAGACATGAGAAAAAGAATGGGGAATATCAAGTAAAGATTTTTGCAAAACAAGTAAACAAAGGAATTTACACAAGAAAAATGAAGAAAGCATATTTCCTAGAAAAACTTCAAATATGGTATTAATGTAACTTAGAAAGTAGAAGATTTTATTTTCAAAGGTCACTTAGAAAAGATAAATGAAACCAACATAAAACGTTTTTAGAAAATAAAGAAAACAAGGTATTCATTTCAAAGAAATTCACAAAAACAATTTCCGAAAAACTTCAACCCAACATTGTTTTACCTAAGAAAAATAATTTGGACAACAAGACACTTGAGCATGCTTAAATATGAGTTATATAGTTATAAAAAGAGAATTTTTCAACTATATAGATAACTAAGTATTTATCAAACAAATTTTGATTCTTGAACCAAAGTTGTTTTTACTTGAAAATCCGTAGTGAATTTTGTCACCACTGTTTCGGAGCCTATATGGCTTTGTTTGTGGGAAATAATTTTAGAAATGGGTAGATCTTTTCGAGTAGATAGAAATCGATATATTATATGCGCGATTCCGAGTTAAAATGACTAAGTAATGGCTATTTTAAGTTGGAACATTCTTCCATACGAACTTTAACGTTCTTTGGCATTGTTTTGTCAAAATTCAAGAAAATCTTCAAGAAAAACTCATTATGGGTATTTTCTTTGGTTAGGTGACCCCGAGGAAGGATTTCTTCACCCCGAGAACTATTACGATTAAGTGGAGTGTGTGAACAACTCATCCGCTTAGAGGAATAGACGACAATGGCATCGTGAGTTTATTTCCATTAAATGCTATACTTGTTGTGCTTGTAAATTAGTTACACTAGAGTTAGGAAAAGATAAACCGATATGCATGTAAAATAATTCCTTGAAAGAATTCTAAGAATATCGAAGCCCGAATTGTTCTAAGTGATTGTTTTAGTTTAATATTGATTTGTGTGAAATTCCTTGATCGCCCTAAAGTTGAAAATAATTATGTTATGACTTTATAAATTAATGAACTCATGCATACCACGAAGTGAGTCACATTGCATGGTTGGATTATTATCCTTGGGTGAGAAGGATAGTAAGCTCATGTCGAAAGCAACACTTGGCGGAAGATCCGAAAGCGATTGCTTGGCGGCTTAATGGAATATGCTTGGCGGTTGATCCGAAAGCAAGGTCAAATCAAGTAGGTTCGGAATACTTGGCGATGAGTGCTCGCAAGTTTAAAAGTTTTAATGAATGCTTGGCGATGAGTGCTCGCAAGTTTAAAAGTTTTTAATGAATGCTTGGCGATGAGTGCTCACAAGCTTAAATTTTCTATTATTAAAACTACTTGTTTTGAGTATCACCAAACCCCGAATGGAGGGCGTAAATCCATTCAACATATAGTTCCCGGAAAGCTATATGATTGTTTGCCCACGTGATTGATGCATTACATATGTGTGATTAACCAACTTGTTTGAATCTTGTTACAAGAAGTTATTTATGGAAATAGTTCTCACTAAGCCTATTAGCTTATACCCCAATAGCTACCTTTTGTAGTTCCCGTACTTATGGTTAAGGCCACGGGACCATGCGGGCAGGTAATCCCTTTTGAACATTATAAATCTGGATAAAGTATAGCTTAGTATTAGCATGTTAATATGTATATAGATCAATAATTTAGGGAGTTGTCCCCGAGTTGTAAAGCTTTTGCCATGAACAGATAATTGTTGTGATTCTTCTTTTCTTAATATGCTTTTATATCCCCTTAAGCTACATTATTCCATATATGGTCCTCTAAAATTGTGAAAGTAAGCCTTCACTTAATATAAAAGCTTTTGGAGATGACTAAGGTTGTCATACTTAAGCTTTAATATTGAGTGTGGCAGACTGTCACATTTAGGATACCCATTGGGGCGTGACAGAATGATGGAAAAAGACAATAGATTTATAATCAAAAGTGCTAGATATACAAATATTAACATATCGGTAATAGATATGTAGATTTATGATGATGAAGAAAAGAAAAACATTTAAAAAGGAGGGGGAGGGTCGACCAACGTTAGGGTCTTTAGAGAGAGAGAGAGAGAGAGAGTTCAAATGCAGATAGAAATCTGGTTGAGTTGTGAGTTTGATTTGGTTGTTTTTAGGATCATTTAAGATAGAAATCTAGTTTTGGTTCAATTGGAAACTTTTTGACAAGTATAACATAACTATAAACATTTGGATAACTACGTCACAGTTTATTATAGAAGCTACAATTTTGAGGTTCTATAGGGCTATTTCCATATTACTATCCGTAGCTACAAACGAGCCAACTAGACTCAACCTTTTAAATATATGAGTTTGGTTCTTCTAAATTTTAGAAATGGTTGAAAGTAGTGTTAGGTATTTTTTGAGCTTAAAAATTATATGCTTGAACTTAGATTCAATTTGCTAAATAGGCTTTACTTTTATTAGAGTTCAGTTTATTTACAAATTGAGTTCGAGCTTAGATGAGTTTGAGTAAGCCAAAATCGGCTTGTTTGAAATCTTAAAATATGCAATAAAGTTAAGTTAAAGTTAAATTTATGAAATGAATAGACATATACACACACACACACACAAATAAATTAATTCTTGCTTTTAAATATGTGTGTCTATATATATATCATGTGTGTGTGTGTAAGGTAAATTATACTAGAAGGTTAAAACATTTGAGGGTAAGTTTATTTGAGGTCACAACGTTTTGAGCGGGTAAAAAAAGCCATAACGTTTAAGGAGTAAGTTAATTTTAGGTCATGGCATTTCGATTGATTAAAAAAAGTTTAAATATCTACAGAAGTGAGATAATTAAGGTCACCATCGGCATGTGTCATAACGTGCTGGATTTTCTAAGTTTTAATTTTAAGTATTTCTCTTATTGACATGTATCAATGGAGCTACCCCACTTCTTTAAATGTTGTAATCTCTTTTTGATCACTCGAAATATTGTAAACTTAAATGAACTTATCTTCAAACGTTATGATCTTCTGGTGTAATTTATCCTACATATATACTGGCAAGACAGCTCTTTGAGTTAGGCATTTGTTATTAAACCTCAAATTACTCGTCACATGCCCCATGACTTTCACTGTCCTTGATGGGAAAGTGGTTGGACGTGGCTTTGTGGATTATCCCCCACATCTCCTACAACTGCTCTCATCTTCTCACTTCTCCACTTTCTCCACAATGCTTGTAACTATAAGGAGTCCATATACTATAAATATCTTCTCCACATGTTTACGAGGACGAGTATGCCACACCATTAACTCTTGTACTTTATTATCTCTCATTTCCCATTTTGGATGAACAGTAACTTAGGTGTTTTAGTTATAGGACAATCCATGATGCACCTTTAACTGTGTGTTATTTTGCAAGCCCTACTTAACAAGCCCACAAACTAAGCTCAATTATTTCAAAACCTACTACTGATTCATGAACTTGCTTGTCCATTTGCTCATGGGTTAAAATAAGTTTGATTTGTAAATTTAAATAGGAATTTGGGCTTGACATGTTTACATATTGAACTTGAGTTTAGTTAAGTTTAAAACGATCTATGAATTCTAGTTGTGAATTAATTTATTCATTTGTAATCCTATTACTATCGGGTTTCTATGGTGAAATCGTGACTAAATATAAAATTTTACAAGGTTTATGAGAAAATGACGCTATGTAATATACAAGGAGTAATGATAGCTATGGTAAAAGTCACTATTGTTTGCTTAATGCTTTCTTTTTTACCCTTTCATTATGGTGAATGGATTTAAGGTGTGTAAGGTAGGTATATTATAATGCATCTTACCCAAATATGTGTTCTAAAACTTTAATATCGAAGCATATATTTCTTGGAGGGTTAATGTCATGAATGATATCTGAACTTTGATAAAATATGTAATTATGTATCAGAATTTTGAAATTGATCAATTTAGTATCTAAACTTTGAAATTGATCAATTTAGTACCTGAAAAAAACTTTTTTTATACACCAATAGTATCTCCATCAAGTTCTTTTAGGCATTAAATTAAACAATTTAAACATTTTTCAGGTATTAAATTAATCAATTTCAAAGTTCAGATACCTAATTACATATTTTATCAAAATTCATCTATCATTTGTGACATCATTCCTTTTTAGAATTATGCTATAATCTGTCTTATAATCTCTCATTTTTATTCTTATTCTTTTCAATTGGAAGTATTATGGTCACTGCCATAAAAAATTTAGATATTCAAATTGAATGTAAACATTGTGTTTAAATTTAAATTATAATAAATATAGATATATTGAATCTCAATAAGCAATTCATGAAAATCAAGTACTAATCCAAATTGACCAGTTTAGTTGGATTTGCTTTATATTCATTACTTACAAACTGGAGCACCGTACACTGAGAAATCACAAGATATTCTATACATGTGGAATAGGTACAAGAAAGTATAAGGATTGCTGTGATCACAAATTACAAGGCTCTAAAAATTTAGAACAAGAACCAGATCTATCGTGTTAATGTGTTATCGATTCGGCATCCTATGCAACTGTGTGAAATATCTGGTTAAGGTCCTAATGATGCTTAAATTTTGATTAAATGTATAATTAAATATTTAAATTTTAAAATTACTCAATTTAATATTTAAATTTTAAAATTGATCAATTTAATACTAAAAAAAAATTTTATGCATGTCAATAGTACTTTTGTCAAGTTCTTTTATATATTAATTGATCAATTTTAAAGCTTTTTAAGATTAAATTGATCAATTTTAAAATTTATATACTAAATTTATTAATTTTATAATATATATATATCTAATTATATATTTTATCAAAAACATTTTATACATAAAATACACTAATTTAGCCTGCCAGTACCGAGTGCTAAAGTACCCGGCCGTTTCCAGTGCTTGTCAAAGTACTAAGACACTGTTTGAACTGGTCCTGGAAAGGGAGAGGCCCATTCCCCGCCAAATTTGTATAGTTATATTTGGGAAATTCAACCACCTTTAATAAATTATTTAAATTATTAAAATAAATATATTAAATAATATATAAAATATTTTATTAGTATGATCATGGTTAAATATAAATTTAAGTTATTAAACAACTGACAAGACTTATTTGATTAAAAATATAACAATACCATAAAATTATTTTTA
Source organism: Combretum micranthum (assembly GCA_024138025.1). NCBI lineage: Eukaryota > Viridiplantae > Streptophyta > Magnoliopsida > Myrtales > Combretaceae > Combretum > Combretum micranthum. The sequence continues at coordinate 48,591 of JAMXBD010004111.1, forward strand.
TTTTTCCAATTTTTCACCTTTATCTTATTTATGTTTGATATTAATTTTTTTAGGTTTTGATGTTTGTAGAAATATCTTATTCACACCCGTGTTTTTCTATTTCTTAATTATAACAAAAATGGTGATTAAAGTGTAAGAAATTAAGATGTAAAAATTAAGGTATTTTAAGCGAGAAAATTTGGAAGAAATGCATTTTTCATTTTTGAAAAGAAAATTATAATTTATTTATTTTTTTATTAAAAAATGAATAAATAAAGAGTTGAAGAGGTACAACTTTACAAGGATCTATTTAGTATTTAATTTTAAATAAATGATATATATTTTTATATTTTTCTAATTTTTAATAGTTATTTCTTAATAAATTTGTTCATTTGTTAAAATGATATTAACTTATAAAAATACGATATGAACACACTTTGATTGTCTAAGGTTTATTTAGTTGGTTGGTTTTCTATCGGTCTGTCATTGGTTTGGTGTCTGTCTGAATTAGACTATTTGTTAAAAAATACATATAAATAAAAACAAACATATTTACTCATTAACAAATACGGATTAAAATTAGACCATCCAAATATACCATGACCCATGCGGCCATGCGTAGCCAGTTTACCGGTACACAGTGCATCTTGAGCCTAAAAAACAAGGTGAAAAACATTCTACTCTCGTACTTAATTTTATCCGACTTGACTCGTTGGTGAAGATCAATATATATATCATTCCATGCGGTTAATTTAATATATATATATATATATATATATGTATGTATGTATGTGTGTGTTTGCGCATATTGGTAATGTGAAACCTGATTCGGAAAAAAAAAAAATGTGGAACTTAAACTTTAGTAAAATATGTAATTAATTATCTGAACTTTGAAATTGATCTATCTAATACCTAAAAACTTTAAAATTAATTAATTTGATACTCAATATAACTTAAAAAATACTGTTGATATGTACGAAAAGTTCTTTTAGGTATTAAATAGACTAGTGGCCAGGTACCCATGTTGCACCTGTAACTTATAAATAAAAAATACTAAATAATTTATATCACATTATCTTACCATAAAATATAGGTTCATATAAAAGTAATGATCATAAAAACCAATAAACTCAACAATAAAATTACTAAGGTCGTATTTTTATATAATGTATAGGTAAATACTCTAAACACCATGAACACATATAAAATATCATTCTAATAGTGGACGACGTAAAATATGAAGGAAGAAAGAAAGAAAGAAATAATGGAAAGTTCAACTATACACATATTTAAGATGTATGCAAAAAAGTAAATATCAGGGTGAAATTTAATTTATAAGAAAGAAATCTTGTAAACCATATACATGATCGAAAACTAAGGGGAAAAAAATACATAAAGAACGTCGATAATTTACATAAAATAAAAAAGGAATAGAAGAAAATTAGCAGAAATGTTGACTAAAAATGCGCTAATCATCACTAATCGGCTTCATTGAAGATGCAGCCATATACCTACAAAATTTTTTAAAGTATGCATATTAGTAAATGAGCAATGAACAAATGAAAATAAGACTATATATAGTGACTTTATTTGTAAGCTATTAATTCTCCCTGTACAATAATTCTTGAGTGAACCTTCTCATCATAAAAAATTGTAAAAATAAAAATAAAAAATTGCGAACGTTTAAAGCAAATGAAAAATTAATTGTTAATATTGGACATAAGAAAAACAAATATAAGTTTCAACAACCTTGATAAAGCGGCATGGATGGAAGTGTAAGATTTGACTTTGCATTGAAAATTTAGATATCTATTAAAATAAAATATTGTAAAGCTGCGAAATAATAATAATTGAAATATACTGCATACTTTAACTACAAGGAGGTTGCACAATTAGAATAGACTTGCTTCTCTGTATCGCAACTAAAATGATGCAAAGGATGTAGTGTAAGAGAAGATGGAGTGCAAAAGAAAATAATCTATAGTACTATTTATTAATTATAACCTGTGATCTCGAATGTTTTCAATCTCGCATCGAATCAATTTAACAAAAGTTTGTTTATCTACTCTAATTGAAAATCACCAACTAAAGTTGTAAATGCTATGGGGATTTCCTTGTAGATGAAAAGTGGATGGATTATGTGTTATTATTTACTTGTTGATGTGAAGAGTTATGACAAAATTTAAGAATGCTGAAAGTCAATAGAAAAAACTGCCAAACATTAAAACTTATTGAGAGAATCTTTAAAATTTTAGTAATTTGATAGAAAACTGTAAATCAGGAGATAACCAACATTGAGAAAAAAAGTAGGAGTAGTTATTGAAAAATAGTCTAATGTTAATATTTAACCATACAACCCATCTGCAGAGTAAAAAATTAAAGTAATTATTGGTTGGTAAAAATGTAAATAACACTGAAAGTATGTAAAGTTTTTTAGGTTTTATAAATATCTACATGTTAAATAGATATAATATTACAACATATAAAATTTATGAACTATCAGCATTAGAAAAAATTTCGAATGATTAAATAGTTGGAGCTAGTATCTTTTGTAAAAATGTGTCTACTATTAAAGTGTTTTGAACAATATGAACACATGTAAAAAATTTTACCAAAATTGGACAGAGTAAAATGAAATATATGTTTCGCCTTCTAATAAAATATCCTAAAATCCATAAAAATATAAAAGAAAGGAAGAAAGAAAGATAAACATAATGCTTTTAAATCCATTTTGAATTTGGAACAAAAGAGAGAGATAAAGAACTAATTAATATATATACTAAAATCATCTTTTGCAACATCAAATAAGCTTTTAACATCTATACTACTGAAAGAACTTAAATGTTTTTATTTCATTCTAATTGATTAAAAAAAGTTAAAAAAATTCTCTTGATTAAAAATATCAAGGAAAAAGAAAATTTCCATAAGGAAAATCAAAACCCTTTCATTTGAAATAATAAATCAAAACTCATCTATTTTAAAAAAATTTAATTAAAAAAAGGAAAAAAATTTAAAATCTCAGTGAGGAAAATTAGAACCCACATATTTAGAAAAGAAATTAAAATTTCTAGCGAAGAAAACTGTAACCTAAATTTGAAAACCACTAGGTAGAAAAAGGTATATTTAATCTTACTCTAATTGATTAAAAAAAAGGAAAAAAGAACCTCGATTAGGAAAATTAAAATTCTTCTATTTTAAAAAGATAAAAGGTATATTTTATTATTTTATTTTATTCTAAATAATTATAAAAAATTGTTCGTTTTATTCTAATTAATTAAAAAAGGGAAAGTAAGCAGGAAAAAAAAATACTAAATCCCTGTGAGGAAAATTAGAACCCACATATTTAGAAAATAAATTAAAATTTCTAGTGTAAAGAAAAATGTAACCTTAATTTGAAAACCATTTGGTGGAAAAATGTATATTTTATTTCACTCTAATTGATTAAAAATTGAAAAAAGAACCATGGTTAGGGAAATTAAAATCCTTCTATTTAAAAACATAAAAGGGTATATTTTTGTTATTCTATTTTATTCTAAATAATTATAAAAACCTTGCTTTTTCATTCTAATTAATTAAAAAAAAAGTAAGCAAGGAAAAATAATACAAAATCTTTGTGAGGAAACTCGGAACCCGCATATTTAGAAAAGAAATTAAAATTTCCAGTACAAAGAAAACTGTAACCTAAATTTGAAAACCATTTAGTGAAAAAAGATATATTTTATTTTACTTTATTTGATTAAAAAAAAGTTAAAAAGAAACTCAGTTGGGAAAATTAAAATCCTTCTATTTTAAAAACATAAAAGGTATAATTTTATTGTTCTATTTTATTCTAAATAATTATAAAAACCATTCTTTTTCTTTCTAATTAATTAAAAAAAAGAAAGTAAGCAGGAAAAAAAATACAAAATCTCTATGAGGAAAATTAGAACTTGCATATTTAGAAAAGAAATTAAAATTTCTAGTGTGAAGAAACCTATAACCTAAAATCGAAAACCATTTGGTGGAAAAAAAGTATATATTTTTTTACTCTAAATTGATTAAAAAAGAAACAAAACGAAACTAGGTTAGGAAACTTAAAATCCTTCTATTTTAAAAACATAAAGGTATGTTTTTATTGTTCTATTTTATTCTAAATAGTTATAGAAATTGTTCTTTTTAATTCTAATTAATTAAAAAAAGGGAAAGTAAGTAGGGAAAAATACAAAAATTATTTGAGGAAAATTAGAATCCGCATAGTTAGAAAATAAATTAGAATTTCTAGTGCGAAAAAAATTGTAACCTAAATTTGAAAACCATTTGATAGAAAAAGGTATTTTATTTTTCTCTAATTGATTAAAAAAAGAAAAAAAAAAAAGAACCTTCGTTAGAAAAATTACAATCCTTCTATTTTAATCATAAAAGATATATATTTTTATTGTTCTATTTTATTATAAATAATTATAAAAATTATTCTTTTTCATTCTGTAGATGAGGGTTCCTACTGTTAGCTGTCATACACGTGTCGCATAGGTCTCGCGCCTGGCACGTGACTTTGGAATGCTGCTGAGAAGACGACACTTGCTAACGGATGGCTTAGAGAGAATGACAGGAGAGGAGGAACAGACAGTCTTAAGGGTCTCGAATGCACGAGTGACAGGTAAAGGAGTGTAAGTAGACCTTGCGAGTCAACCTTATAGTTCTTGAGCAATTGAGATGAAAATTTGCTTGAGTTGCCCTGAATGATCTTTCTAAGTAGAGCCTCCTCTATAGAATGCTATTTTTCTTATCTCTCTGAAAGTTGCAAATGAGGGGAATGATTGAGTATTTATAGGCACTTAACGTTGATGACGACCGTCAGATCACCTTAATGATTGACGGATGAGATGGAGTAAGCTCAATTCATGTTTATCCTGAATGAGTTTCTTATGGGCCAAGGCCAACAGTCATCTCTGTGTGTGCATGAGCCTACCTGAAAAGGGTTTGATGTGGTGGACTGGTCCAACGATTCCCATATTGAGCCCACCAAGCCAAATATCCCAAAGTCATCTTAAAGATCGAACCAGGTTTGTTGCGCCCTATCACCTAGCTCGCAAGTCAAGCCCTATAATTAAATTATAATATATATAAAATTATAAGCCTGCTTACACATTTTAATTAATTAAAAAAAGGGAAAGTAAGCACGAAAAAAATACAAAATCTTTGTGAGGAAAATTAGAACATGCATATTTAGAAAAAAAATTAAAATTTCTAGCACAAAGAAAAACTGCAATCTAAATTTGAAAATCATTTGGTGGAAAAAGGTATATTTTATTTTACTTTAATTGATTAAAAAATAAAAGAACTTTGGTTAGGAAAATTAAAATCCTTTTATTTAAAAAACGTAAAAGGTATATTTTTATTGTTTTATTTTATTCTAAATAATTATAAAAATTGTTCTTTTTTATTTTGATTACTTAAAAAAAAAGGAAAAAGTAAGCAATATTGGAGAGAGAGAGAGAAAATAAGAGGTGAAAAGACATTTTGAAATGTAGATCATAAGAGATGAAAACGTATGGATTGAAGAGGGAGAGAGGAGGGTGGGAAGAAGAGAGAGAGAGAGAGAGAGAGAGAAGTGAGTATCAAATGTAGAGTGAGATAATGAGAGAGAAACATGGAAATGAAGAGTGGAAAGAGAGGAAGAGAGAGATCATATGAGAGAGAAGCGTAGAAACGGAGAGTAGAGAGAAAGAAAAGAGAAACATGGTAAATAAAACAAAATTATAATAATACCCTTAAAAGTTTAAAAGAGAATTATAATACCATACTTAGAAATTTGTAGTCCGTGCAATATAAATAAATCAAGTAATGAGCAAAAAATGAAATTTTAGAAAACAAAATATAAAGTGCGTTCAAAGCGGATATTTGCTTTACAATAATAGATAACTTCAAAATTTAAATATTAAATTAATTTTATCCATTTTATTTTTATTCATGATGTCAATCAATATTTATATTTTTCAAATAGATAAACCATCCCGTCATTATCAGATAAGATGATTTTTTTGACCAGATGGCAGGCGGATTGTCACTATTCCCGACTCCCTTCTAAGTCACTTGGAAGTTGGAACGAGACTAACGGTCACGTATTATACAGGCACTGGAACTTTATTTTTAATTTATTTTAATTATTTTCTTTTGGCCGAACACTGGAGCTTGATTGATGTGAAAGGGAAATTGACATGATATATAGGGCTGCTTTATCTACATTTCGCTTATTAAAGTCCCATCAATTGCCTTCATTTAGGTGGGAGCATTGTTTCTATAAGATTCTATTAATTGAATGCAGACAGTCGCATCTACACTAAACGGCGAATTTTTTCAAAGGCTCTGTTTGTTTTCAATTTTTCTTATTGCTTTAACATATTATTTTTAAATAAATATTTTTATTTATAAATTTATCAAATAAATATTAAATATATATAAAATACAGATGTAGATCATATACATATAAGATATATATAAAAATTAAACAATCCAAACATACCTAGAGCTTCAAATATTTTTCATTATTATCATTTTTTAATTTTAATGCTCATTTCAATTAAATTTATTAAATCTTTAAGTGCATATATGCAAGTTCAAATTGATCTTTAATGATTAATTTAGTAAAATGATAATATTGCAATATATTTATTTACATTATACATATTAAGATAATAATATCAAATAATAAAAATACCTTGGCTTTATTAGTCTAAGGTTAAACTAAAACAAAGACATATAAAAGATGGGATAAAAATTTAATAGATTTAAAAAACGTCCCACTGTTGTGATATTGAATCCCCTCCTATTTGTAAGATTTTAAAAGGGTTAAAAACTCATAAAAGGTTGAAGACTTAGATTAAAAAAATGAGTAAATGTTGAGAACTACAAGTGTATTTTTTTTTTTCCTAGTACGAATTTATTAGTACATAATTGCTTGATCACCTACAATGACATGAGAATGAATCATAGCGCCGTCTTGTTGATCTCATATTAAGGAATCGAGATATAATTAGTTTGATTTATGATTTTAAGGTATACTCTTTGACCTTCTCTAAACATTAGGATATGCATAAGTATAACTCATAAACTTTTAAAGTGTTTTTATTTCTCTGTAACTTTTAATTATGCACAGATGCCTCAAACCTTTACTATAACTGTAATATTCCAAAATTTTAGTTTAGCTACATTAGATTTGTTAAAATTGAATAGTATAATAGATGAAAACGTTTTGAAGTTAACCTATAAATATAATTTAGATAGTTTAATTAAATAAATTAAATAGAATAAGCAAACAGTATAGTATGGTTAGATAGAATGACATAATCAAATTAGTAAAAAAATTAATTGAAGTTTGAGATTTCAATTATTCCCTTTAAGTAGCCATTTTTTTTCAAAACAAATTGAATTTGATCACCTTTTGCGATTATCAAACTAAATTCCTTTTCTTTCATTTTCAAATTTCTAAACCCTTTTTCTTTCAAATTCAAATCTTCAAACTTTTAAAAATTCAATTTAAATATTTAGTAAATTTGTAAATATAATCACCAAAATTTATACAATTTGAATATGAAAATTATTAAGTAAACAATGTAAATTTTTTTGAAGGTTTAAAGAAAAGTCTTAAGAGTCACTCTTGATTTTTCGTTAATTAAGAATGTTAAAATATGAATAATTTAACAGTCATTAAACAATTTGAATTGTTATCAATAAAAATTTCAATATACAATTTTTCATAACTTTTTAGTAATACCCCACAAATATAAAATGGTAAATTCGATATATATGTAAAAGGCAAAAATGAGATATCTTGATTATGACCTTGTTAAAATGATCATGCTAATGAAAGTTATACAACATAAAATCTTTGATAAGAATATGAGCATTGTATATTTTGTATGCACATTATCATATATATTCAAATAAGGATGCAGTAGCAAACTTGCAAACTTCAATTGTTAAGTTTATTGTGTTATGTGAGTTAGTGTTGTGTTGTCATGTATCATCTCAAGTCAAGAGATAAGTCGAGTAGAGTCTTTCAAGTCGTCAATTATTTGTTGTCTTTATTGAGTCCGAGTCTTCTTTAAAAATCGAGTAAGTGAAGCTTGAAATCGTTAAACTAGTTTTTATCATTTTATATGTTCTACATGACATAGAATATCGGTTGTGTAAAGTTAAAGAAATATTTAAAATCTTAAAAGTATGAAATTAAAGAAATAAATGATGAGTAAATAGATAATTATAAAAAATGATATTAAGCCTAAAAAATGATAAATCTCATTACATTTCATGAAAATGAAAATAGCAATAAATATTAAATAAATATAATAGAAGAATGAAATGATATTAATACTTGCAATAGTAAAATTAATATATAAAAATGTTTGACAAATGAATAAATAATTTCTTCAGAAATGAAAAGTAATAACAAAACTTGAATTAGAATTTAATTTAGAAATTGAATTTAGATAACTTAATTAAATCAAGTAAAGTAAAATATAGGATAAATTAGATAGATTGACACAACTGAGTTATTAAATAGATTAAGTGATCAGCCAAAAAAAAAAAAAAGATTAAGTGAAATTGAGATTTCAAATGTTCTCTTCATTAACCTATTTGTTTTAACAATCTTTTTCAATAAACCAAATTTTAATATCTTTGTAATTTTTAAACTAAACCCCTTTTCTTTTAAATTGAAATCTCCAGACTTTTAGAAATTCAATTTAAACGTTTAGTAAATTTGTACAATCTAAGCTTTAGTCTATTTTATGAATTGAATTATTGAATTTTTGTAAATCATCAATTTGAAACCTTTTTCTTCCACCAATGGCATTATAGCCTAATGACATCTTCTTAGTCTCTTAAGTAAGAGGTCCTAGTTCGAACCCCTATCCCCCGTTGTAATGGCTAAAAGAAAAAAAAAAAGAAACCCTTTTCTTCTAATTTACAAATGACCCAAATTCTCACTTTCAAATTTCCAAATTTATAAAATGTCATAAATTTACAATTTTAACCCAAATTCTATTTTCTTAATCCCTATAAATTTTAAGTTCAACTGCTAATCTATAAATATCAGTTTTTAAATCTAAACCCAAACTAAATATCAATTTCATATAAATTAAACTCTTAAACTAGATTTCTAAACCAAGTTATTAAATTTCATTATATAGATTCGTAAATTTATTTCAAACTATTTTCGATGTTTAAAATATTGATCTAAAAGGTTTAAACTCAAAACCCTTAACTAAAAATATTTTCAAGCTTTGACCTTATCCTTTTTCTTTCTTTCCTTTTCTTTTTGTTTCCATTTTTGAGTTGACCAATTCTTCTTCTTTCTCTTTTCTCTTTCTTTTCCTTTTCTTCGTTTCTTTTCTTTCCTTTCAAAGCCTAATCATAAATCTTAAATTCAAAGAGAAATTGAACATAGAAAATAAGATAAAAGATGGAGATTAAGCATGAAGAAGCTACAACAACTAAAGAGAAGTAGTAGTAGTTATGAAGACCAAGATGTTTGAGCTATCTAAAAAGATAAGTGTCACGCCCTAAAGGGTACCTTAAATGTGGCAGTCCGCTACATATAATATTAAGAATGATTATCTTAGTCACGTGAAAGTCTTGGTATTATAAGTAATACATCTAACACGACAATAGGAAATGCAGGTGGGATATGTAGTTTAAGTAGTAATATAAAGCATAAAGAATTAATAAACATATATTCACTAGATTAGTCATAATAAGGTTTTTATATAAACTTAGGGACATTCTCCCGATAATCCTCCAATATTCAAAATATGGTTTGAATCTTATGTTGTACAACAACTATAATTATAAAGATTTTAAAGGAAATCTATTCTAAGATCTTCAAAAGGATTTCCCCCAGAAGCTTTCCAAAAGCATAAATTTACTTGGATTTCTAAAGGCCTCGGGTATAAGAGATATTGATCTTATATCAACAAAAATCTATTAGGGTATAAGCTCAACTAACTTAGTGAGAATATTTCTGGATTAGTGTACTCGTATTAATAAATTCAAACAAGTTATTAAATAAGCATATGAAATGTATTAAGCAAGTGAGCAAGCAATAAATACGATCTACCGGAAATCATATGTTTGAATGGATTACGCCCTCCATTCGGGGTTAGTATTTCTGGCTCTTTAAAACCTACCTTTATCATCCACCTTGCCATTTTTTTAGGGCTCCTATTCGCCTATCCTGAAATAGTTCTTTCCATCTCCTATTCGCCCATCTTGGCAATCTTGCCATTCCTACGATTACCTCATTACTTTGCTCTCATCCTATGAGGTATAGTAGCTACATGCAATGTGAATCGCATCGTGATATGCATGAATCAATTAGTCTAACTCTTAATATATAATTAAGGTAATATAAATGCGTAATAGAATTTGTAAACACTCCATCATGATAATAAAACACAATTTAATTAACAACAATTCATGTCTTGATATGCTTAGTATACTTTCAACCAAGATTATCATGCATATTCCATTTTCGTCTTTTTCCTACTTCTAGTGCCTCTAGCTATAAGAACAAACAAGTACGTAAAAGTAGGAGATAAACTCACTCGGTCATCATTGCAAAAAAAAAAAAAAAATACTTTTACTGGTAAAAGTCCCCATAATATAGGTCCTCTAACTCCTCATCACCTAAATGAAAGAAATATCCGAAATGAGTATTTTATAGAAGTTCTACTCAAATTGTCTAATTCTATTTCACTATTTTCATAAAAAATCGGATAAATGGAAATTCCAACTTAAAATGGCCATAACTTACTCATTTTAACTCGGAATTTCGTATATAAGATGTCGTTTTCTACCTATTCGAAAAGAGCTATTTATTTTTAAGGTTATTTTTAACAATAAAAGCCGTTTGGGTTCTAAAATGGGTCGGCACAGGTTTAGCACGAAAATCCCAGCCCTTAAATTGGAACTTTTCAAAATCTTCATCCCAAAAGTCTATAACAACACATATATGTTTATATAGTTTGAAAAATCCTTTAATATAGATATAGATACTCATATTATATGCATGATTCTAATGATGTTGTCTTAATAATGACTTTTCATAAAACAATTTAGTTTTAGAAGTTGGAGAATAAAGTTGGTAGGCCTCTACTATTGAAAGCCCCGGTCCACCAATGCCAGTAATAACTCCCTAACCCTAACACCTCTGGTTTTGCTCGCACGCTCCCCTTTCAGATAATTCTCTAACCCTAATTGTTGTTTTCTCTCGATCTCTCGTGTTTGTTTCTATCTTCCTCTTATGATGGAAACCCTAACTCTGTTTGTTGGTGTAAATGAAGATGGCTTATGTGAGAAGACGATAAACTTGGTAGTTCGAGTCACCAAGAACTCCTTTAGACACACTATCTAAACTGGGAAGTAACAAGCTCCCTTCCCTCTCATTATCTCTTTGTATTTATAATGTTTTACTATGCCAGCTGTACTATTCTGGTTCTGATCTATTCATTCCGTTATTTCTGTTTTGTATCTATTCTATTAACTGTTACATGTATTGACTAAACGATACAAGTAAAACTGTTTACAAGAAAAGATCTGTTACATGAACTGATTATTCTGTCTATTTAGTTATAATCCTTGAGCCATCTTGGTTCCCTCCTGCTCCTTCTTGTTTGGGTCGTATCAAAAGTTCACAAAATCTTTATCTAAGTTATTGGAAGAAAATCAAAATCTTAGGTTTGTTGCTAATGAATGTTTATTCTTATAAAACCATTATTTTTATATTTTCTTAAGTTTACCAGGATAGATTTATTTCTTAAAGATTTGGTTCTTTAAGTTATCAACAATTTCTTAAGTAAATGTTGAACTAGTAATTCAATCTTCACTTAGAAAAACTTATTTTGTTCTTAAATATTTTCAAGGTGTTGATATAAACCTTATAAATAAGTTTTTAAGAAAATATTGCACATTAAGGAATTATCAACATTAAAAATTTATAATATTCCTATTTTAATAGTTTGAAAAGATCCTAGTTGAACCATTTTCCTAATTGGTATACATTTTATTTTCTAAGTGGATTTTCAACTAGTGAGTTGATTTTAAACTTCTCTTAGAAAAATTGTTTGATTCTTAATAGTTTTCTAGATGTGGGTGAATCCTATAAATAAATTCTTAGAAAAATTTGTATAACAAAAAGTTGTCAACCTTAAGATTTAATATTTTATTTTAGAATTTGAAAAGAGAGTAAGAGAACCACATAATTAATTTTTGAAGAATCTTTGGATGATAACGTTGCTTAGAGATTTATGATGAATTTATTTAAGTTTTTGAAAAGAATATTGTTGAATCATGATCTTAAGTTTTAATGGAAATTTTTCCTAGGTGTTAAAATCATGTTTTTAGAGAATTTAGTTCTTATTCTTGAGTGAGAGAAAATAACCCCTTTTGTTTCTTTGGAAATTTTATCAAGACAACAACATTAGGTTCATGCATGAATATGAACTTATAATTATGTAAAAAGAATAACGTACATAAAAATAAATGTCATAGAAAATTAAATAAGCATATAAGTAAAATCAAGTATTGGGAAGTCTTAGCTTGCTTCAAGGCTTCACGGAACAATGGACTAGTTCCAAAAAGAAAAACAAGAAAATAATAGGAAAAACATGTGAATATTAGATTATGTTAAGACTCCTCGAACTTAAATTATGGATAAGTCCTAAAGAAGAAAAATGAAACGCTTTAACTTGATGATAATAAGTCTAACACTAGAATGACTAGTCTTAATAAAATTACATGGAATAAATAAATAAATTGCAAGAAATATAAGAGCATGAGTAAATAAAAGTTATGTTAGTGAGATTATAGGCTCTAAAAACATATATACATAAATATATTTAGTAACATATAGGAGTTGGATTAGAAGCAAGAATAATATATCATAACATACTAACCATACAATAATAAAATTTTGTATGAACAAGGACAAAATATGAATATATTGTTGCTGTCTTAACTCCCATAGGTTTAGAAAACATACACTATGGTCATGTTAGGTTATATGAATATAAAGAATATATGTAGGAATTTTTACCTAATATAGAGAGATGGCTGGTAGAAAAGGAGGGGTTAATGTTGTATGGAGGAGGAAAGAAGAGAATGTTAGGAGAAAATTTGGAGAGACAAGTTGGTTGAGAAATTTTGGTAGAGTTTGTTAAGTGAAATGAAGATGTGTGAAAGAAGTGGAGAAAGATGGGATATTTATAGATAAATGTGGAGAGATCTAAAATTATCGAATATGATATTTTTAAGCTTCCCTATATTATTACGAACTATTTTTCAAAATTATTTCAATTTCATTGTTTAAGGGTTAAGAGCGTGGGATTACCAAATCTAAATCTACTAGGGTTTGATATAGCTTTGTTGACTTTAAGATTTTCGGTTGACTTCCGGTTTAGGGTTTAAACATAAACCGTATCATAAAATCTAGGGGATTACACTAGGTATGGTCATTATGAATTTTTGGTCATGCTTTTTGGACTAACAAATGCACCTACAATTTTCATGGACTTAATGAACCGCATCTTTAGACCTTTATTGGATATCTATGATTGTTTTCATAGATGATATACTGATATATTCATCTAATGAAGAGCAACATGATGTGTCACATACTGAAGGGTATCATAAACGTAGCAGTCCGCTGTATACAATATTAAAGCTTAGGAATGACCGCCTCAGTCATGCGAAGGCTTCTATACTATGTACAAGGCGTCTAACACATGGAGGAGACACATCGAAGTGATACATTTTATATTGATACAACTTGAGTAATAATGTAAAGGAAATACAATTCACTATACTTCAATTACAATTCATCCATAGATTTCACTACACAAACTATTACAAGACAATTCACAAAACCTAGCTACTATCTTCAAGTATTCTCACTTCCTACTGGAACCCCAAAGTCATACTCGGCTCCAGGCATCTCGGTCCCCAAGTTGCATTCTCTCGTCAACCTATTTATTCAAACATCTATTGGGGTATAAGCTACACAAGCTTAGTGAGAGTTCCCTTAATTTCGTATCATAACAAGCAAGTTATAATTCATCCATATGCTGTGCATGAACAAACACATGAGCAGAAAAACATATGACTTTCTGGTAGCCATATGTGAATGGATTTATGCCCTCCATTCAGGGTTAGGGTGGTCCATAAGTCATGCAACCATAATCTCGATCTTTTTCTATTAAATATACAACCTCTGTTGTTTTATCGTGGTAGTTTTAAGTGCCTACCCCACTTTCGTTAACTTAAGCGATCTCACTTGCTTACTGTTAACGCAGGCCCCCTCGCCTTCCGCTAGTATACTTTTGTCCCACTAAAGGTATATTAGCTAATGCAATGTGACTCAATACGTGATATGTATGTACAATTTATTCATATAATCGTGGCATGTTAATTATGTAGGTTAAGAGCGATCATAGAGAATTTCAGACAATTCAAGTCTATGCTAACTCATACAATGATTTTACAAGTCTTATCTCGATATACTTATCATTCATTCAATCAAGATTATACCACAACTCATCACAATTTCATCTTTTCCTAATTCTAGTGCAACTAGCTATAAGCACAAGCAAGGTAACAAAATAAGAGGAAGACTCACTCGGTCATTGGATCACCGGTCCCTTAGTAAAAGTAATCTGGTGGTAGAGAATCGTAGATTTCGGGGTCACTTAAAAAAAGAAGAAATACCCAAATAAGTATTTCAACTCAAAACTAATCCGCTCTATCTCATACAAACTATCAAATTCGTAATTCTTGACCTATGCGGGAATTCCAACTTAAAACGGCCATAACTTGGTTGTTTTAACTCGGAATTTAGCAAATTATATACCGATTTCTATCTACTTCGAAAGATCTATCTAATTATAATATCATATTTAGGTTTTGAAAACTTTAAAGCTTCGAACAGATCCAATCGGATCAGATCAGTAGCGAAAACCAAATGGAAAAATTGATTTTGTGAAAGTTCATGAAGTTTCTACTATCAAAAGCAAGTATTCATGCAATATGAGCAAGTTACTATCATACATGTTATGTCATGAGATATATATATATATATACACACACATGTTCTTGATGATATTGAATAGAAGAAATTTTTAGAAAACTTTTTTTTTGTAAGACTTTATGTCACGTCCCAAGGGTACCCTAAACGTGGCAGTTCGCCGTACACAATATTAAAGCCTAAGAATGACCATCTTAGTCACGCGAAGGCTTCCATACCATGTACAAGACGTCTAAACATAGAGGAGACACATCGGAATGATACATTTTATGTTGATACAATTGAGTAACAAAGTAAAGGAAATATAAATTTAC
Source organism: Combretum micranthum (assembly GCA_024138025.1). Classification (NCBI taxonomy): domain Eukaryota; kingdom Viridiplantae; phylum Streptophyta; class Magnoliopsida; order Myrtales; family Combretaceae; genus Combretum; species Combretum micranthum. The sequence goes on from JAMXBD010004111.1 coordinate 63,939, forward strand.
TATACTTCAGATACAAACCACTATACTTCATATATGAATCACTATACTTCAAAATACAAATCATTCAACTTCCATTTCAATTCATCAAAAGATTCAACTACATAAAATTATTACAAGGCAATTCATAAAACCTAGTTGATAACTTCAAACATTCGTATTCCTTGCCGAAATCCCGGAGTCATTCCCGGCTCCAACCAATTCGGTCCCCACTTTGCATTCTTGAGAAAACCTGTTCATTTAAACAACTATTGGGGTATAAGCTACACTAGCTTAGTGAGAATTTCCTTAGTTCCGTACCATAACAAACAGTTAAATAAGTCATATGCTATGCATGAACAATCACGTGAGCAAGCAATTATGCATGGGCATCCGGAGCCCACGCACAGAACGGATTTACGCCCTCCGTATCTTGGGTTAGAAATGGTATTGAGTCTATACGACCGCATCTAGTCCCCAAGCCCTCGGCTCTTAGCACTCGACTCGGCTAGGCTCATCCAAGAATGCATCTACATGCGCCTTAGTACCCCTGAATGAGCTCTGGCACTGGGCTCGTTATCCAAACGAGGCATCGACGGACCATACTGATCGACCTGCATAGGAGTAGCATGCTACCAAATGCAATATGTCCGATGCGATGCATGATCAATTTAATTTTTGCTTAGGTCTAAATATTTATACATTCTTTAGAGTGACCAATCAATATTATACACATAACAAAAATAATATGAACAATGCAGTTATCCAATCGAATCATGGTTTCGATATGCTTTAGTATTCTTTGGCATACATTCATCACATCCTCATCATATATCCCATCCCCATTCATATCGATTTTTATCTTGTTCCTATAATTATAATGTAACTAACTACAAGCACAATCAAGGTAACAAAACAAGGAGAAAACTCACTCGGCCATTGGATCACCGGTCTTCTAGTAATAATAATTCGGTGGTAGGGAATCGTCTATCTTGGGATCTCCTAAAAAGGAAGAAATACTCTAATAAGTATTTCATCACTTAACTAATCCAAACTATCTCATTCAAACTATCAAATTCGCAATTCGCGTCCTAAGCGGGAATTCCAACTTAAAACGGTCATAACTTGGTCATTTTAACTTGGAATCCCGCAATATCGATTTCTATCTACTTCGAAAGATCTATCTATTTCTAATATTATTTTCAAGTTTTGAAAACTTTGAAGCTTCAAAAAGGTCGGATCAGATTAGGGCAGCAACAATTTCAATTTCCGAAAAATAGTTTTGTAAATGCTTGAAATGTTTCTACTTGTCAATTCAATTATACATGCAATATGAAGGATTTCCTAACATGAATCACATGAGATGAGCTTAATGCATGCATGATCTTAATGATTTTTGCAACAAGGAAATTTTATAACTTTTTATCTTGCAAGACCATAATAACAACTATTTATGAAAAGTCTAGTTTTCTAACTTTGAGCATTTCCATTTGTTTTGGATTTATTACTTAAGAAAATATAATTATTTTTTTTAAAATTGATTCTTCATTATATATATTATTTGACCTTCATTGCTACATAAAAATTTCATTTTACACTTCGTAAACATGTTTTCAAGTGGGGTTGATTCCAAAATCCGAATTTGGTAAAAGTGGTTTTTGAGTGATTCCTTTGGGAAAAACTTGTTTAAAGCATTAAAATTTAAGGCTTTATATATCAATTACCTAAGGACTCATTTAACACATAAAACTTGCAATTTGAGCTCAAATACTAAGTGATTATATATGCGTCATCTCAAATTACGAATTTGACAATTTGATCACTAACTCAAAATTTTCCATTTTAGTTCCATTACTCGTTTTACACATTACTCATGCCTAAACTTATTTTAACTTGTAAAAATCATTGCTTAATGATATCTATTACCTATACACTTCATTTTTCACATAAAACATGAGTTTTGGAGTTAATACATGGGTTCTAAAAATTGGTCTTGGTTGGGATCCGAATTTACAAAATTCATTTTTGGTTATATCTTTTGATAAAATCTATCTAAGCTCATGAAAATCCATTCCTTACATATCCTATCCTAAGAGCCTTTCATTTCTTAAATAACAACTTCATTTTTGAGTTGGTAAACATGTTTTTAAAATAGGCCTTGGCCAAAATCCGAAAATAGAATTTTTATTTTGAAAATAACTTTTGAAAATCACTTTTGATTCTTGTAAAAAAAAAGTTTTGATGATATACATATATTAAACCTTCATTTTCTTAAGTAAAAAATTATATTTTGACACTTGGAAAGTGGTTTTTAAGTGGGGGTCTGGCCAAAATACGAATTTCATAATTTTGTTTGAGTTCATAACTAAGATCTATACTTAATATGAACATAAACATAAAACAAATGTATGGTAATAAGCTATAAACATCATGGATCTAAACTTTACTTATCAAAATCTTTCATTATGGTACTATACCCTAAGCCCTTCATTTTGAATGAAAAATATAACATTTTGAAGTTGAAAAATCACTTTTCCAAATATGGTCCCATTTTCATCCGAATTTTCAAAATCATTTTGCTTGAAAATAAAATAGATCTTGAGTTTCCTACAACTTTCCTACCATCATCATGTTTATAGCAAGTTGTTCATGAACATAAACAAAGTCTAAATGTATTTATGAACTCAAAACACTAGATCTAGTCTTCTAAACTAGTTTTAAATGGATGAATCACTAAGATGAATATGTGGATGATAGATCTATGCATACATCATAAGAAATAACAAATATAATAACTTAAATAACAAGATTTATGGCATAAACAAAATCAAAGCTATAAAAAATTTTAGATCTACAAAAATATCAACTTAACAAGAAAATAACTGAAATACAAGATAATAAAAGTAGAGAAAAGGAGTGTTCATTATTGACATCATCATCCTAAGCTTTTAAGCTTATGGAAGGCATTTGATGCATGAAACCTTCATTACACTTTACCTATATCACCTATGAGGCTTTGGGAAGAAGATTTGCTTAGAAATCTTTAGGAATGAAGTGTGGAAGCTCAAAAATGGAATGGGGGCAGCTTGTTGTTCTTGAAAGAACAAGAGAGAAAGAAGGAAGAAAGAGAGGAAAAGAGAGAGAAAAGTGTAAAGAATGGTTAAGGTTTGAAGTTGTAAATGAAGAGAGAGAGAAGAAAATGAGTGCATTTAATGTGTATTATTAATTGAAAGAGAAAAAATTAAAGCAAGCCAGAAAATTTGGGGGGATTCACGTGAAAGAGAGAGGGAGAGAGAGAGAGAGAATTTGGTTTGCTTTAACTTGAAATTGTAATGTAATTAATGGTATGTGTAGCTTTTTGAAGAAGTATTGAAAGAGAGTTATTGTAATAATTTTTGGGGGTTTCAAAGGACAAAAGGCAGCCAAAAGGAGTCAAAAAATCTGCCAAGAATTGATAAAAAGTGTAGAAAGATTTGAAGTGAAAAGAAGTGATGTATGAAAGGTGTACTTGAAAAGATGGGTTGTAAGAGTACTTTCTTATAAAATAAATCAAAATAAATAAAATTGGAAAACTTATTCCAATATTTGTAGCAGATTTTTCATAATTAAAATTAAATAATATTTAAATTATTTAGTATTAACAAAATATATTACCGGTATGATCAAAATAAGCGAATAGGGGCTATAAATATATTTTTATAACCCGAAAAAATTCTAAGAAAATTATTTTATGAAAATAAAATATTTTTAAAATATTTTTCAATTATTAAATTAATTTATTTTATTTTTAGTATCGGGTCTTAAACAGAATCTGATCCCGTAAAGACCCGAAACGAACTAAATTTTAGAAAAATTTTTTTAACATATAAAATATTTATCTAAAAATATAAGGCTTTATAAAAATAATAAAATTTTGTAATGAAATAAAAATGAATAGTGCAAATGACTAATCAATTACCGGTAATAATGAAAAACGATAAAAAGGTTATAACTGTAACTTTTATAACCCGAAAAATTTATAACTGATATATTTAGAAATCTTATGAAATTACGAGTCTAACGGTACTATTGGTATGTTTTTGATATCTCGAGCCCCGGACACGCTTTTCGAAGTCTGTATCCGAACGGGTTCGAAATAGGTCAAAAATTTACCAATCTGATATTTTTAAACAAACTTATATTACTATGAGCTATTCTATATATTTAAACTACATCTCGGCCTCTAGGGTTAGGGGCACTAGATTGCCGGACTTACACTATTGTATTCCGGTTAGGGTTTCCGGGTGATTTTCCGGTTTAGACCTTTGCCAATTTGGAAACTGATATTTATGTTCATACAACATATTTAATTTGAGAAGTTTATTTTAAATTTTATTTTTGTAAGTATTTATTATCTTTTAACGTTTTCGGAATTTTTGAATTGGGTTTCATTTTGAAAGTTAATCGTTATTTACTTTTTAATAATTTGTTTTTTGGCTTTATATTACCCTTTTTTATAAGTCGGAGTTAAATATGGAATTTTTCGTACGTAGTGGTTTTGAATTTGAAGATCACTGAGTTCTTATTTTATTTTTGAGGATTTTCATTTTCTCATGATTAAGAAATTTTTGGATTCATTCATGGTTTAGGACTTGTCGAAATTCGGTTTTAATTTGGAGTGATTTTTAGGGTTTATTTTCAAAGTTCATCTTGGAATTATTTATTGAAATTTTCCAGGGCTTACACTTTATGAAAAATCAACTTAGAAAGGCTAGTCTTAGATTCTTGACAGTCCCCCTTGCTTTTAGAAAAATTCCTTGATACAATTTATTTATTCTTGTCAAAATTAAGCCTTCATTATGTATATTCCCTAAGGCCTTTTTTTCTTTCAATAAAAATTCCCATTTTACACTTTCTAAACATGTTTTTAAATATGGTTCATCCCAAAATCCGAATTTTGTAAAAATTGTTTTTGTGGTGATTCATTTAAGAAAACTCATTTGATACCTAGAAAATTAAGGCTCAACCATACCTAGCCACTAAGGACTTCATTTATTTAATAAAACTTCTATTTTGAGTTTGAAAAATATGGGTTTTCATACAATTACTCCATTATTATGAATTTCTTAAAATGACAACAACTCAAATTTTCCTATTTTATTTTTACCCCTTGTTCTACATGTTTTTCTTAGCAAATCCCATCTTAACTTATAAAAATCTTTACTTGATGATATATGACCTATACTCTTCATTTTTCATATAAAACACAAGTTTTGAAGTGATAAAAGGGTTTTTAAGGCATGGTCTTGAAACCATCAGAATTTTACAAGGTTAAAATAAACTCAAATTTTATATTTTATAATCTCTTTCTATTTTGAGAATCTCTATTAGTAGATCTACCATTTACTTATAAAAAACATCTCCTATTGATACCTTTTTCATAAGCCTTTCATTTTTTTTAAAACAAATCCTTCATTTTGGTGTTAAAAAATGGGTTTTAAAAATTGGTCTTGGTTGAGATCCGAATTTACAAAATTTTTTTTTGGACGTATCTTTTGATAAAATCAATCTAAACTTATGAAAAATCATCCTTTACATATCCTATCTTAAGAGGCTTCTATATCTTGAATAAAAACTTCATTTTTAAGTTGGAAAACATGTTTTTAAACTATGCCTTGGCCTAAATCCGAAAATAGAGTTTTGTTATGAAAAATAATCTTTGAAAATCATCTTTGAACCATATAAAATGAAGTCTTGATGATATATATACATTAAGTCTTCATTATCTCAAGTAAAAATTTCATTTTGACACTTGGAAAGTGGTTTTTAAAAATGGGTCTTGCCTAGATACGAATTTCACTATTTTTATTCAAGTTCAAATCCAAGATTTATACATAATATGAACATGAATATAAAAGAAATGCATGGTAGTAAGCCCTAAACCTATAGATCTAAACATAAACATAACCAAAGCTTCATAAAAATTTAGATCTACAAAGTATAATATAAATATGAAGATAATAAAGTCTTAAAGACAACAAATATAGGAATATCATTATAGATCATAAACAAGAGGAGTGTTTCAAAGTTTTGGCATCATCATCTCTTGCCTTTAGGCATTATGGAGAGTCCTTTGATGCATGAAACCTCCATATAATCAACCTATAGCATCTATGGAAGCTTAAGAAGAAAGTTTACTTAAAGAATCTTCAAGAATGAGATGTGGAAGTAATTTTTTTTGAGATGGGGGCAGCTTGTATTCTCACAAGAACAAGGCTAAGAAAGAGATAAAGAGAGGAAAAAGAGAGAGTAAATGAGGTAGGGTTGCAAAGAAGGAAAGAGTATAAGTATAAGTCTTTAAATAGAGAGAGAAGTGTATCAAAAGTATGTTAAATAATTGAAAGAAAAAAAAAATAAAACAATGATAGAAATTTAAGAGGGGCTAGTGTGATTCTTGTAGGGAGAGAGAGAGGAGTGTAGTTGGCTTGTAACTTAAATTTTTGAAAGTGTAGCTTGTGTTACTCAATTTGCTAACTAAAAGAGACTTTAAATCATTAAATAAATAAATAAAATAAAAGAAAAGTGGATGATTTTGAGAGTGTGTCAGCTGCCATGCATGGGAGATTGAGTGTAAGAAAGAGTGAAAGAAAACATGAATAATGTGTAGAAGTGACAATTGAAGTGTACTTGAAGTATGAGTTGAAAAAGTGCTTTTTATTAAGAAAAATATATAAAATAATATTAAGGAAAATAATTTTAAATGAGTGGCAAAAATTTCATAAATAAAATTAAATAATCAATTGAATTATTTTAATATTTCAACAAATAAGTTACCAGTATGGTCAAAATATGCTTATATAAGTTATAACTGATATTTTTAGATTCCGAAAAATTCTAAAAAGTTATTTTATTTTTCAAATACTTTTCAATTATTAAATTAATTTATTTTATTTTAGTATCAGGTCTTTAATAGAAACTGATCCCGTAAAAACCCGAAACGAACTAATTTTTAGAAAAACAGAATTTTCTATGATATATAAAATATTTATCTAAAAATGTAAGAGTTTATGAGAATAATAAAATTGTGTAATGAATAGTAGTGAATATATAAAAGACTAGTTAATTATCGGTAATAAAGAATACGAATATAATTGCAAAATTAGATATTTCTAATTATCGAAAAATTATAAAACTGATATTTTTGAAATCCTTATGAAAATACGAGTCTAACTGTAAGCCCCTGATTTTTGTTGAAATTACAAATTTGAAATTAATTCCAAATAACAAATATTTGGTAACATGTTTAGCAGTAGATGGATTGAATAAATTCGATTCTAGATTGAGACTGTAGAATTGAAAGTGTTTACAACTCCTAAATCCTTTTAGGTTTTTTTTTAAGATCTAAAGAAAATTTTTAGTCTATTTCTTCCTTTCTCTCTTCAACTGTTGTCAATAAATTTCATTAGAAAGCAAAAAGTCTAGCTTTTATTCTAGATGTGATTGGCAAGCTAGTGAAACTATATTACCAATTTGAAATTCGAACTCTTACAATACCATACCCTATGAGTATATATAGTATTTTAAGCAATTGAAAACACTAGACCTTGGATGACCTTCATGGAAAATTTGCCCGACCATTATAGCTATGTGTATGCTTGGGAATGAGATAAACATGGGGCGTATGGGTAGAGGAGTGCCTTACTGTGAGCACGCAAGTGGGAAGCAGTGAGCATGTGTATGGAGTGAACGCAGGAGCTGGAGCACGCTAAGACCGAGCGAGAGTTGAGCAAGTCTTAGCAATCCAATCATGAAGGAGCTGCCTCAACTGATGCCACCTCCGAACCAGCTGGAGCCAGGCTTACAAAAATCCTTGAAACCCTACCGCTGTCTCCTTCTTGAGCTGAGCTTATTGAAGACCACGAACAGCTGTCACGCCAAGCTTCCCATCATCTTCCCAAATGGAACTCACACTCGACAGCTAGTGCCAGAAGAGGAGACATCTGCAAACTTCGTAACTCAAGAAATTCCTTCAGGAATTGCATTGCTAAGCCCAAGGACTCCTATGAAGATGGACACACATCAAGCACAGCTGGGGCATGGGGAGTACGAGTGCTGTAGGGGACCTCCTCGGCTGTCTCAACAAAATTATCCTTGGATTGTCGAAAAGGGTGCTACTAGGACAACCAGGAATGCTAGACCTTGAGGCTCACATTGGAGCATGAAATGATTCCCACGACAGTGAAATTGCTGCCCCTTGCTCGACCAATTTAGAGAATCTCAACAGCTGTCATAGAGAGGATCACAAGGCCATGCGTGTCACCACCTAGCTAGAAGAAGTCTCCTTGGCACGACTTCATTTAGCAAAGAAGCACCTGCACCCTATAAAAGAATAAGATCTCTTCCTAATTGCCTAATCGTTAACTACCTCCAATCCTCCACATATACAACCACAAAAAGCCCACTCTCCTATGTTGATGCAATCACACCATGAATCCTCCACTCATGCCCCCACATGGAGCAATTAATCGAGCACAGTGGTGGAAGCTAGAATAATTCGAGAGCACCATCCTCCCCATCACTTAGTGTAGGATTCATTTCTTTAGCCAAGAGAAGAGGGAATTCAAAAGTGAAGATCACAAACCCCTTCAAGTCGGGAACACTTCTCCATTAATAGAAGGCATTCCTCTACGGTCTTAACTCCTAAGGAACTTAGCCATTACCCAAATGTGGACCTACTTCCTAGCATTGGTGAGACATTGCAATAACAACCCCTATGCTCGTCTTCTTCTTGCAATCAACTAGCGCCTGCCTTCTTGTTGCCTCGATTCTATAGCAGATTCCTTTTAATTGTAGACAGATTATATTTCAATACTCTAAAGTTATTACATAGCCTATAATTTACCCAAGTCATAAATACATATAAGATAGTTTAATGCAGTTCGATAGATACTGGAATAGTAAGTTTTACTTATTTCTTATCAATATAGAATGCGTCAAAACAATTAGTTAATCACCTTAATCGGATTAGGAACAAGAAAGTTACATATGATTTAATTTAAACAATGGAAATGACAGAAAGCTTAGAGCTTCTGTAGCTTAATTTTCTTACAAAATACTCAGTCCCATGTTTTGGATTCTCACAACTCAGGAGAAACCGCTTTGGACAATGAGCTGCCTGAAGACTACTATGATAGCTAGACCCCCATGGAAGAGTGCGTATATATCCTATGATCCCTATATCGCTTGTGTTGGTAATATAGTGCAGCTATAATTTATGAACCAATTGGATTGCATGCGAGTCTGGGGCCATGTGTGTGTTTGCTTCATGTTTGATTTGCATTGTCAAGCTACTTTAAATTTCTCAAATAAGCTGTGCTTAAGTAGGATAACAACATGATGAATGTTTGTGAAATTGTTTTGGTTGCATCAATTAATTAAACTTAATATATTCAATTAAATTTAAATACTTGATCATGCATCACGCATATTGCATTACAGGAGCTGTCACCACCCTATAGTAGACTAGAGGACCTAGTTAATCATAGACCCTACCTCTGGTATATTGAGGAACTAACATGTACTTGGGGTACAGCCTATTGCTAGAGGCTGCACTGGTGCCATTGCTTGAGTGTAAACCTACTTCTGGACCTTATATTATGACTATTATTTATCTAATAAAATGAATTGTGAAGGCTCAGGTCCGAAGCCGAGGTTTCATGGGAATTGACGGTCTCAAATCCTCCCTAACCCGTGATATGGAGGGCGTAAATCCGTTTTATATATAGTTTTCGGTCAACTATGTATATATCTATGCATTCATTCTGTTTTCATATGCTTGACACACTTATGTGGCCACTAATTAACTTGCTTGTTATTGCATGAATGATATAGTGTGAGGATTTATACTTCACTGAGCTGTGGTTTGCTTACCCCTTTACAGTTTATTGTCACAAGCCTACTTATGGTCTAGACCGGGCAGGGGACTTCCATAGGTTAGTACTACAATAAAAAGGAGGTCATACAGAAAGGATGAGAGTACGAATTTCAAGAATTACCTTGCCATGTAAAATAAAGCCATCTATGTAACCTATAAACTTTGTCTAAGTAAATTACCATTGCTTTATTTTGATATATGCTACAAGCCTCCTTAGATGTCTAAAAATTACAAGCTTTATTTTGATATATGCTACAAGCCTCCTTAGATGTCTAAAAATTACAAGCGCCTCTACGCAGCAAGAGAGGTTTAGAATAATCACAGCAACCATTCTCTGCTGCATACGATGGATTGTCCAGCTTTTAGGGGCATGACATTAACGGTATTAATGGTATATTTTTGATATCTCGAGCCTCGGTACACGCTTTTCAAAGTTTTTATCTGAACGGGTTCGAAATAGGTAAAAAATTTACAAATATGATATTTTTAAGCGATCTTATATTACTACGAGCTACTCTACACACTCAAACTAAACCTTGGCCTTTAGGACTAAGAACGCGAGATTGTCGGACTAAAACTACTATATTCCACCTAGGGTTCCCGGGCGACTTTTTGGTTTAGATCTTTGCCAATTTGACAAATGGGGGTTTATGTTTATACATCACATTTAGTTTGAGAAATTTATTTTAAATTTTATTTTTGTAAGTTTTTAATATCTCTTAATGTTTTCGAAATTCTTGAATTTGGTTTTATTTCCGAAGGTTTATCGTTATTTACTTTTTAATAATTTGTTTCTGGGTTTTATATTACCTGATTTTATAAGTCAAAGTTAAGTATAGAATTATTCGTACGTAGTGGTTTTGAATTTAAAGACTGTTGAGTTCTTATTTTATTTTTTAGGAATCTCATTTTCTCTAGATTAAGAAATTTCTGGATTCGTTCGTGATTTAGGATTAGTTGAAGTTCAGTTTTAATTTGGAGTCATTTTTAGAGTTTATTTTCAATATTTATTTTTGGAATTATTTACTGAAATTTTTCGGGGCTTACATGATGAACACTTAAGGAGTGTGTTGTAGATCCTAAGAGATAATAAGCTATATGTTGAATTGTCTAAATGTGAATTTTGGCTTAAGAGCATATCATTCCTTAGACATATTGTTTCTGATGAAGGAATATTTGTTGATCCTGCGAAAGTTAAACCTATTATGGAATGGAAAAGACCTGAAACTATAAGAGAAATTAGGAGTTTCTTGGGATTAGCATGATATTACTGAAAATTTGTACGAGATTTCTCAAAGATTGCAGGACCATTGATGCAGTTAACAAAGAAGAATGAGAAATTCGAATGGAATGATCAATATGAGCAAAGTTTCCAGGAATTCAAAAAGAGGTTAGTATTGGCACTAATATTGGTTTTGTCAAATGATAAGGATCCATATGATGTCTACAGTGATGTGTCTACGAATGGTTTAGGATGTGTATTAATGTAAAATGGGAAAGTAATAGCATATGCTTTTAGACAATTGAAGTAGATGAATTATTCCACTCATGACCTTGAATTAGCTGCTATTGTCTTCGCACTCAAGATTTGGCATCATTATTTGTACGGACAGAAATGTGAAATATATACAGATAACAAGAGCCTGAAGTATATATTTACATAGAAAGAATTAAATATGAGGCAACATAGATGGTTAGAATTGATTAAGTATCATGACTTAACCATTAATTATCATCGAGGCAAAGTAAATGTTGTAGCTGATGCATTAAGTCGTAAGAATTATGAAGAAGTAGCCTCAATGTTGACAGAGTGGAAAGATCTTTTTAAGGAATTTGAGAGATTAAACTTGGAGTTTTCAATGCAAGGCTTGGAAGCGGAACATGGAAACTTGATCTGAGAGCCTACTTTACTCCAGCAAATCAAGGAAGCTTAGAAAGAGGATGTGGAATTCCAAGAATTAAACAAGAGATTTCACAAGGAAAATATAAGGACATTCATGTGGATGATGAAGGAGTATTGAGAAGGAACAAAAGATTGTGTATGCCACTTAATGCAAGCTTGAGGAAGGAATTAATGCATGAAGCACATTATTCTAGATCTTCTGTACATCTAAGAGAAACAAAGACGTACCCAGAGTAAAAAAGTGCATATTGATGGGATGGAATGAAACAGGATGTTGCAGAATTTGTTGCTAAGTGTGATGTTTGTTAACGGGTAAAAGCTGAACACCAAAGGCCCGGTGGATTGTTGAAACCATTACCAATTCCAAAATAGAAATAGGATCAAATTTCCATGGATTTTGTATGTTCATTACCTAAAACAAATGCAAATTATGATGTTGTTTGGGTCATTGTGGATAAACTCACTAAATCAGCTCATTTCTTACCAATCAACATGACATATCCATTGGAAAGCTTGGCACGAATATACTTTAAGGAGATTGTGAGATTACATGGTATACCTACCGATATAGTGTCAGGTTGAGATCCACGGTTTGTTTCCAGATTTTGGCAAGGATTGTGAGAGCTTTGGAACCACAATTGAAGTTCAGTACAACTTATCATCCTCAAATAGATGGACAGACAGACAGAAATATTCAGACCTTGGAAGATATGTTGAGATCCTGTATTTTAGAATTCAAAGGAAATTGGGATCAACATTTACCATTGGTAGAATTAGCGTACAATAACATTTACCACTTGATCCATCTAAAATGTATAGAAAAATAAAGCACGGATTACTACCAGCAAGTATACTGGATCGAATCAAATAATATAGAAAAATGAGTCAAGTATCGTTCCCACAAGGAATTCTTATAATTACTAGACCGGTATCAGTTTAAACTAATATTTAGGCTATTGACTTTAAGATTTTATAATTATCTAATCTACTTCTAAAAATAGATGCTAAACAAGTATAAGATATGAGAATGAGATAGATATATCAAACAAAATGTGGGAAGAAGCAGGATCCATCCTAATCTTTGCTAATCATATTGAAATTATATTATATGAATAGTTGGAATTATAGATATTTATATGAAATTGTCAAAACCTAAAACTACAAGTTTTAGGAAACCACAAAATAATCTAATAGCTTTCGCTAAATAAATTATTAATGGAATCGAATTTACAATTATAAATCTCCCGATTTTACAATTGTCTAATATCCTAAATCAATTTCTCCTAATTCCTTAGTAAGAAATTAAATTAAAATATTGCATGAATCATGTGAGTCAATTTCTAAACTAGATTAAACTTCGTCGCTTCCACAATTGTTGTTTAATCTTATTTTATGAATTCTTATGAACCCTAATTCTTCTTCCGAATTATCAAGATTCTTATCAATCTAATTTCATATAGAAACAAGATAAATAATTAGAATCCAATACAAATATTCTATAATTCTAACAATCCTATATAATTTCAAAGATCATTTTAGCAAGATTAGGACTTCATCTCTTCCCACAAATAAGATTTAGTTATTCATGAATAATTCAACAATAAAATAAGAAAATGCGAATGATATCATATTAAACAGATAAATCAAACAAAAGAATTGTATAAGAAATAAGATTAGAAATCACAATTCGATTGTTTAGATCTTCACTAGCAAAATCTTGTCAATACAAAACTTCAATCTCTCAAATTCTCTTTAAACTATCACAAGAAATTTGAAACTATCTATTTTCGTGTGTCTTATCCTATGAAGAAAACCTATCCTTATATAGAAGAAAATTCAGACTCTTTAATTGCAAAAATCTTGCAGTTACAACATTGTACACCGGCAGTTACACATCCAACGCCGATGGCTTACAGGCGGTGTACATGTGAAAAGTCAGTGAACACTGGCAGTGTTAACTTCGGCCTTAAATTTTAGCTTTTTGTGGATGAGCTACGCCATTTGAAAGTCGGCGGCGTATCACTTGATTTACCCGGCGTAATTTGAAGGCCGTGTTGTTGATAATCAAGGCTGGTAGCTTTGTCAATAGCCTTGATTATTTCAATTCTGAGCACAATGAAAACCGTCTCAACACGGCGGCTTTGAATCCTAGAAAGCCGACGTTGGATAAATCTGCACATGCTGGCTTTCATTCCTTTTACACTGGCAGTGTTAAGCCAGCCTTTGTTGTTGTTTGCTCTTCTACATCCTACACCGCCTCAACGTCGGCGGTGTAGAGGCGGCCTTTAAGTTGTTGAGTTCTAAGCTGGCACTACGCCCAGGCTTTGACTTAAGAAAGCCGACGTACCCCCTGAATTTTCCTTTTCTCAATTCAATTATGCTTGTTTTGCATGCCTTTAATCAATTTAAACCTGAAGCATGAATTTAATCAAAACAAGCATTTATTCAAGCAATTTTTATAGAATTTAAGATAGGTTTATTCAAATTGCACATTGAAAAAGTTGTATAAAATATGATCTTATCAACTCCCCCACACTTGAGCTTTTGCTTGTCCTCAAGAAAAATAATGAAGAACAAAATTATTGAAATCTCTCATAGATAGTACAATTTTGCTAATTTAAGCACAATTTCCTTAACTTGCTTTTCTTGTTTCTACTGCTCTAACCACACTAGTTTCTTGTAATTAGGGTACTATAATCAAAATTGAAGAGTTAATCCAAACAAAACAAGTTTTAATCTCAATCTTTAAGAAAAGAACATTCTATTCAAAAAGCAAATGCTCAATCCACTAAGGAAAAATACTTATTTAAACTTCATTGGACTTTTAGCTTATATATATATACTCTCAATAACACCAAATAAAAGCATGTGGTATCTACTTTTTCCTTAGATTTTCTCCTTCTTTATTATAAGTTTCCTTTTATTTGCATATTTGCATTTATTTTTCTTTTCTTTTTCAAGCACTTATTTTCTTTTTGGGAGGCTTTTTCCTCCATCTTTTTTCTTTTCAAAGTTCATAATTTGAACTTTTGCCTTTCTTCCCTTCTCGTTATAGTGAGTTCATTGAGTCGGCACATCCCAAGCTCATCACCTAAGTGACTAGGTTTCAAAATACCCTTAAGAACTCTTCTTCACTTTAACATTCAAGTTCAGATACTCATAACTCAAATTTTTAAGTCAGAGGAGTAGTGGCTATGCTTGTTTCTTTCTTTTTGAATGCAATAACAAATCAAAGACTTATTTTTATAAAGGATCACTAAGTTTAAAAGTTTCTTCTACCTCTTTCAGTAAGTGTTATAATTTAAAGAGTATACACAAACTAAAATTTCTTAGAAGTAAACCTATTTATTTTTCACACAAGGATTTGACTAGCTCTTAAATTTCCAATTCCAAAGTTAAAAATAAAGTAAACCTGTTCGTTAAGTATTTTACAACTCAATTTCAACTTAGTAAACCAATCACAATAGCAAGTGATTAAGATACTTTTACAAGTTAATTTCATTGCTTTCAGTCTTTACTTTGTACTATCTCCAATTTTTAAGAGATTTTTGTAAAAATTTTGGCAGAATTTCCCCATAATTTGCTTTGAAATAAAAAATACAAGGTGGGTATTGATCAATCCTGCGAATTTCAAATATAAATAACAGCAATTCAGACAACAAATCATATTCACAACTTCAATTCAGCACTTCATTCAATTTATCCCTTCCCTCACACTTCAACTAAACAGTGTCCTCATTATTTTGCAACAAATTAGGGTCTGTTTGTTTGGCTTTTTTTGGCAGATACAAACACTTTTTTCAAACTTTTTTCTAAAAAATTATTTATTAAGAAATAGATATAGAGAAAAAAAAAGTTGGCAGTTCTCATCAAAAGATCAAATATAGATAAAATATAGATGTAAATTAGACATATTTACACATATCATCTTGAAAAAGATACAGATACAGATGAAAAACAAACCATCCAAATAGACCCTAAATTATAAGAAAGGAATAGGAAAAAGAAATTGATACTTCCCTGACTTTATTTGTTTCAAAGTCATCAAAATTGCATCGCAAGAGAGAATTTTTGCTTTGCTTGCTTTCCTGTAGTTACTACAAAAGAAAAACAATAAGAAAAATAAGAAGAAAATAAAGGAGTCTACCCATAGGAAATTGGGTGCTCAAAATAAGTACAGGCCAATCAAATAAGACATAAATAAGATCAAATTAGAGCTAGTAGAGTCTCTAGCTCTTTGGCCCTGGGCTAGATCTGCTGGTGTGCTCAGGACTATGTCTCTGAGTATCTCCTAGACTGGCTGTATGTGTGTGCTCTAAACTGAGTCTAGCTGTGTGCTCTGAACTATGCCTAGACTCAGTAGAAGTCTCATAGGTTATCTCAGCCCCTGTCTTTGGGTTCAAGCAGCAGATTGCAGTCTTCACTGCTTCAAAAATAGTCTTCCTGAACTTCTTGTTTTTCTTCCTCTCCTTTTCTTGTCTATCTCCGAGCTCTTGATTCTGCTTCTTCAATTTCTGAACATCCAGCCTAAGCTGGTCCATATCGTATGCAGAAGAAGTACCTGTAGGAGGAGGAGGAGCTGATGAAGATGGTATATCAGTCGGAATATCACTAGGAAAGATATCCTAGAATTCAAGCTCCTCTAAAGCTAGTGGCTGAACTCCTTTGGGGTTTTTAAGTAATCCCTAGCCTCTGAAAGGTGCTGATGAGATTTTCTTGCTTTCCACAATCTCATCTCCTTCAGGTTCCTCAAAAATCCCCATACCCTTTAATAATCTAGTAATATATCCCCCACAAAACAGGAGATTTGTCCTAGTATCTTTAGCTTGTCTGTACATAAAGCTAGCCACCTCTACACCCAGATTTATCCTGGAGCCTCTGATAAGGCTGCACAGATAGAACATGTCAAACGTAGTCACCTTGCTGTGACTAGTTTTTTTGCAACTCAAAGTATGTGCAAGGATGTGGTGAAGAAGTTTATGCTCTACTCTCTGAAATTTGGTGGCTAAAGACTTAGATGGAATGTATGGGTCTGTCAAGGGATGAATCAAGTGAAGCCAATAACTTTCTGCAGTCTCTATTTCCTTCTTCTTCAGGCCATTTGTTAGGGAGCATAAAATTTTCTTCATCTTCATCATACAAACCCAAAATTTTACCCATTCTTTTTAATACCACCTCTCTGGTTATTCCATAAGCCTGAAAAATAAAGGTGGTTTCTTCTCTGTTTGGATGATAATGAAGAGTAGACAGGACTTCCAGTGTAAGATTCTTGTAGGCTGGCTCTCTTAGATCAAACAGCCTAACCCAAGCCTAATCCTGAATCAACTCCTGGATTCTTTCTCTCAAACCATACTTCCTCCAATAACTCCAATCCATATGCTGACTGTTTAAGAAAACCATCTTCATTAATCTCTTTTTTCTGTCCTTGGCAAATTGTTGACTAGACGGCAAATTTCTAGTCTGAGTGCCTGAAGTGGAAGTGTCAGCAGTCCTTTGCTTTTTCCTTGGTGCCATTCCTAAGAATGATAGATTAAAATTAACTTAAGGAATTCACCACTCAAAATACATATCACTATTAGAATTGCAACTAAAACCAATATCTCTTATTATTATACTAATTAAATTGTATTATTATTATTTTTGAATTATATCAGATAAATCTTAGCACAATTCTAATTCTACTAATCCTAGAATAATTGGGTTGAATATACTTCAAAATATATACCTAATACTAGTGATAACATGAATAAGAATCCTAGATATTTGACAATGAACACATGACATGAAATTTGAATTGAAAAATTTACACTTGCAACTTCAGACTCAAGGCTGGAAGCCTAGGCTTGCCAGCTCAGGAATGGCCGTTGGAAATTCAAAGTTCACAAAAACAATTTTAAGCCGTGATTTTCAAAATCTTTTGTCAACAAAATGTTTTCAAGACTTAAAAACTCAACCTCAACTGAAACAATTTCGAGTTTTTCAGTTCAATGGGGCAAAATCATAATTGAAACAACATAATCAATTGATGAAATCCATATTCTAGCAGCATAATCAAAATCCCCAAATTTTATTCAAAATTTTCAAAACCACTTTTTCAAACCCTAAGTCACGCATTCATCAATACTTCATAATTTCAATGCATCAAAAGAAATCAACATTGAATTAGTTCATGATCAAGCTCAAACTTTCATCGAAATATTCAATCTATCCAACCGATTCAATCTAATCCGAAATTTGTCAAATCTCAGCATAAATCCAATACAAATCATCTAATCTTAGTCTAAACCCTATTCGAAGGAATAACAATTGATAAAAACAAATAGAGTGAAGTAGAACTTACTTGATTTGAAACCAACTAGTCCACGAGTGATTGAGAGAATGTGTAATGAGAGTGAGGAAGTAAGAGAGAAAAGAATGAAGGAAAGATTGAGAGGTGAAACCTGTTTATAGCAGATCTGCAGACATACGCTGGCAATTCTGTCGACTACGCCGATGGCGTAGATGCCGGCTTACTGCAAGTAAAATTCATGCCTAGAGCAAATGGCCGGTGGCTTACCAATGTACACTGCTGGAGTACAGGGTTACGCCAGCTTCAAAGCTGCCGGCTTTGAAAACTCCAACACGGCGTTCAGCTAGTTCCAAAAATCTTCTTTTGACTTTTATGCTGGACTAACGTTAGCGGCGTAAGTACGTATTAAGCCGGCTTTTCCTTGATTTTCAACGCTGGCTTAAGGCTGGCTGCCTTATGCCGGCATTCACCTACTTCCCAAATTTTTTTTAACTCTAATTAAAAATAGTACTCTAAATTTAGAATACTTACCTTAAACTCTTTTAGAGCTTTTGACAATTTGACCAAATTCTTCTCATTTTTCTCTTTGAAATATAATCTTCTCCTGTCTGTTAAAATCTCAAATTTCCCACTAGCTTGGCCTGTATAAACTAAAAACAAAGTTAGTAAAAACAAAAGACAAAAATTCTACTACGAAGTTAGACATGGGTTGCCTCCCAAGAAGCGTTTAGTTTAGAGTCGCTTAACTCGACTTTTCCAATCCTTTTCATGATTCCTTCAGATTCATGACAGTGGAAGCACTATCAAGGTTTTCCCCTTTATAAAAATGTTTAAGTAGTTGCCCATTCACTTTAAAAGTCCTATTAGTATCAGTTTTCACTTCTATAGCACCAAAAGGGGAAACACTCACAATCTCAAATGATCCTGACCATCTTGACCTCAATTTTCCTGGAACAATTTCAAGCGAGAGTTATAAAGTAAAACCTTTTGTCCGGGCAAAAACTCTCCCTTGATAATGTTTCTATCATGCCAATTCTTTGCTCGTTCTTTGTAGATACGAGAATTCTCATAAGCTTCATTCCTCCATTCATCCAATTGATTTAATTGAAGCAATCTTTTCTCACCAGCAGCTTTTTCATCAAAATTAAGGAATTTAATGGCCCAATAGGCATTGTGCTCAAGTTCCACAGGAAGATGACATGATTTACCAAAAACAATCATATAAGGAGACATTCCAATAGGGGTTTTAAAAGCAGTTTTATAAGCCCATAATGTATCATCTAATTTTAAAAACCAATATTTTCTAGATGCATTGACAGTTTTTTCCAAAATTCTTTTTATCTCCCTATTGGATACCTCAATTGTCCACTTGTTTGTGGATGATAGGGGGTAGAAATTTTATGTATAAAACCATATTTTGACAAAAGTTTTTCAAATTGCTTGTTACAAAAATGTGACCCTTCTCACTAATTATAGCTCTAGGCACTCCAAATCTGGTAAAAATATTCTTTTTCAAAAATTTCAAAACTACTCGGGCATCATTTGTTTGTAAAGCAACAGCTTCCGCCCATTTAGAAACATAATTGACTACCACAAGTATATATTTATTTGAAATAGATGAAGGGAAGGGACCGATGAAGTCAATTCCCCACACATCAAAAAGTTCAATTACCAGTATATTGTTTTGTGGTAATTCATGTTTCTTTGATATGTTACTAGTTCTTTGACATTGAGCACATGACACTATATATCTCCTGCAATCACGAAATAAATTAGGCCAGTAAAATCCAGATGATAAGACCTTAGCTGTAGTCCTTTAAAGACCAAAATGACCTCCTGCTTCTTTTGAATGACAATGCTCAATAATATCAAGCTGTTCAGCTTCAGGCACGCAACGTCTAATTACTTGATCAACACATTTTTTGAATAAATACGGTTCATCTCAAAAGTAACTTTTCATATCATGCAAAAACTTTTTCTTTTGTTGATAAGACAAACCATATGGAATGATTTTGCTAACCAAGTAATTGACATAATCGCATACCAAGGCAAATTTAGGATTTCTACTGCATGCAATGTACATCAGAAACTTTTCATTAATGGAATATTTAAAACTATCAGATGCTAGTCTAGATAATGATCAG
>JAMXBD010004112.1:0-84107 GCA_024138025.1 Combretum micranthum
ATACCTAAGTTGTAGCCTGCCTTGGCCTAAGCCAAATGAATTCATGTGCAACAAGTAAAAACTATAAGGGCGTAAGCTAACTAGCTTAGTGAGTGAAAACTTCCATATCACAATTAACACAATCATTTAGCATGTAATTATTCAAGCAAGTGAAATGCATCAAATAGATGAATTCAACAAACATATGACAAGCCAGAAATCATATGTGGATGGACTTGTGCCCTCCATCCGGGTTAGCAGATTAAGAATCCTACGCTACGATGCAGTTTAAGCTCAAGGTCAACTGAAAAATATTTCGTTTTAATGGATCATGATTACCAAATGTATTCGTTTTATGGATCACGATTAACCAACATATATTCGTTTTTGTGGATCACGAAAAACCAACAAATGCTAATGCTCATCCTCATCGTGATATGAATGAGTTCAGTTATAATTGAAGTCCAAAATCAATTAATCAAATTCTTTTAGGTGGCCAAGCAATATTTGCAGACAATCAATCTTAGCTCATCTCTATACAAGCAATAAGCTTATCACCCGCTTCGATATTCTTTAAGTTCAACTTCACGTATCAACAACAAACAAGTATAATTCCCAACTAACCCCATCATGCATAGTCATTTTTATCTTTACTTAGCAACTAGTGCAACTATTATTACAATCACAAGCAATAATTGAGATCGGAAGTGAAACTCACTCGGCCATGGTACGCGGTCTCTTAATAGTAGTAGTCGGGTGGTAGGGTATCGTCGTGCTCGGGATCACCTACCAAATGAGAATAACCTAATAAGAATCTCATCACTTAATTAATTCAAACTATACATCTAAACTAAACAAAACCGTGATTCTCGCTTTGCGGAAATTCCAACTTAAAACGACCATAACTTGGTCATTTTAACTCGGAATTTCGCAAATTTTATATCGATTTTATCTACTTGAAAAATCTATCTATTTCTAATATTATTTTCAAGTTTTGAAACATTAAGGTCAGAACAGAGGGATCAGATCTGTTCTGTAACTTTTCCATTTCCGAAAATTGTTTGCATTTGGTAAAAAATGTTTCTAGTTGATGATTCATGTATAGATGGAATATGAATGAATTCCAGTATGAATGTCATGTAATGAGCTCAATATATGATGGTCTTGATGATTTTTGAATGAACTCTTAAGAACTCTAATTATTATAAACTCTACAATAGCCATTATTAAAATCCATTTTCCCAATTTTACATCTTCCTAGTGTTTTAGGATTTTATTCTTGAAATTTACTTGTTATCTAAATAAAAATGAGTCCTAACATCTACACTATCCAAGACCTTCATTTTATATAGAAATTCACTTTTCACCTTGCAAATATGTTTTTAAACAAGCTTTTCACAAAATCCAAATTTTGGAAATTTCATTTCTTGCATATTTCTTATGAGAAAACTTGTTTAATGCATCAAAATTTGAAGCTTTACTATATCTATTGTCTAAGGACTTCATTTAACACATAAAACTTGCAATTTGAGCTCAAATACTAGGTGATTACATATGCATCATTCAAATTACGAATTTGACAATTTGATCACTACTCAAATTTTCCATTTTAATCCCTTACTTGTTTTACACATTACTCATGCCTAAACTCTTTAACTTGTAAAAATCATTCCTTAGAGATACCTATTACATATACCTTTCATTTTTCATGTAAAATATGAGTTTCAAAGTGGTTTCAAGGGTTTTAAAATAGTTTAAAAATCATCCGAATTTTTCTAGACATTTCTAACAAAATCTTTTCTTTTTCAAGTTCCTTATCCTATATCCATAAAGATCTATCATCTAACACATTTATATACATGCAAGGCTAAGCTTTTATGATCATTAATGATGAAGCTCAGATATCCACATGAACATAAATGTAAAAAAGTATGAGTATCTAAACGCCAGATCTACCACTTATAGTGCATGAACATGAATTTGATGGCATGAACATAAACTTTTCATGCAAGATCTCTACTTTACATGTATGAACAAGATGAACTCCTTTAAACACAAGATCTACTTCTTGTGATGGCTTGACATTCTTGTATTAGTGTTTTTTGTCTCTAGCATATGCTCATTGGGATTTAAAGTGGAAAACACACAAGAATGGTCTTGCCATTACAAGATAATGTAGGAATAAAGCTTAGAATCATCACCTAAAAGGAGATTTGGAGATGAAAAGAAGAGGAAATGAGTTTGTGAGCATGAGCGTGAGAGGGGGGGGGGGGGGGCTTGGTCACGGCAAGGATGGGGAGAGTGGAGAGAGTTTTACACTTTGTAAAATTTTGAAAGAGTGAAAAATGAAGAGAGAGTAAAAATGAGTTTATATATATGTGTATTAGGGTATGTTTGTAATAAAATGAGTAAAATAAAAAAAATAGAGGGAATTGGGGGGGGGGGTGCGCCGGCCTTGTGAGGAGAGAGAGAGATATTTGAATTTTGATAAAATTTGTAATTTAAGTAATAAAATGTAATAAATGTAATAATTAATTAGGAAACAAAATTTCTTGGAAAAAAAATTGTAATGAGTAGTTGTAAGGATGTAAGAATAGGGTATGGGTAGTGTGTAGTGTAGGTTGTACTTGTGAATAGTAGACAAGACATCTACTTTACCGGTTGTAAGAAAATACGGGAAAAAGGCTATAACTGTAATTTTTATAGCCGAAAATTATAAAATTTATATTTTTGAAATCCTTATAAAATTTCGGTTCTAATGAATATTCCGGAATATTTTTCTGAGTTTCTGGTCCCGGGCACGTTTTTCGTAATTGAGCTCGGGAAGGCCCGAATTGAAAATTTTCCGAATTTAAAACTTTCTAAGGTTTAAAATATACTTTAAAACAATAATTCATATTCATTTACTTTATAAAACTTCTTTTATTATGAAACCGAAGGAAAGCCGGATTTAGGGTTTCTAAGCTTCTCTCACTAAGCTTAAACTGGACTGGATTAGGGTTTGCTTTTCGATCTCGGAGTTTATTTGACTACTAAGAATACCGGGGTTTACAACCTCCCCACCTTAAACAGAGTTTTGTCCTCAAAACTGAACTGACGTACCTTGTCCTTCAAATAACTCGGGGTACTTCCTTCGGATCTCCTCCTCAGCTTCCCAAGTTGCTTCCTCAAAGGCATGATTCCTCCATAATACTTTAACATAGTGAATGTCCTTGTTCCGTAGCCTTTGGGTTTTCTTATCCAATATCTTTACGGGGTGTTCTTCATATGTCAGGTTTTCCTTCAGCTGAATCGGTTCCAATTCCAAAATCCTTTCTGGGTCGGGCACATACTTTCTCATACTGACACATGGAACACGTTGTGAATCCCGGATAGATTTGGTGGTAAAGCTAGCCGATACCAGATCTCCGACTCTTTCCAAAATTTCGAAAGGTCCAATATATCTCGGGCTTAGCTTTCCTTGTGTACGCATCCTTTTAATACTTTTAATCGGACTTATCTTCAGGTACACATGGTCACCTTCCTTGAATTCGAGTTCCTTCTTTTCAGGTCTGCCCAGCTCTTTTGTCTATCCTGAGCCTCTTTCATTTTCCGCTGGATTACCCTCACCTTATCGGCGCTTCTTGTACCAATTCTGGCCCAATAGCTATCTTTTCCACTTCATCCCAAAACAGAGGGGATCTACAGCGTCGTCCATACAAAGCTTTATGGCGGCATTTGAATAGTTGAGTGGTAGCTGTTATTGTAAGCAAACTCGATGAGATGCACATGACTATCCCAACTCCCTTTGAATTCCAAGGCACAAGCTCTCAACATATCTTCTAGGGTTTGGATCGTCCGCTCAGACTGTCCATCGGTCTGAGGGTGATATGCCGTACTGAAATGCAATTTGGTACCCAAACTCTTTTGCAGGCTTGTCCAAAATTTAGACACAAATCTTGGGTCTCTATCGAAATAATCCCTGCTGGTATGCCATGTAATCGTACAATTTCCCGGATGTAGATCTTAGCTAGCTTTTCCATTGAATAAGTCATATTTATGGGTAAGAAGTGCCGACTTGGTTAACCGATCCACTATTACCCATACATCACAACCTGAAGGGGTCTTTGGAAAACCACACACAAAATCCATAGATATCTGATCCCACTTCCACTCGGGAATGGGTAAAGGCTTTAACAATCCGCCTGGCCTTTGGTGCTCTACTTTCCTGTTGGCAAACTGGGCATTTCATCACAAATCTGCTACATCTCTCTTCATGCCGTTCCACCAATAGTGGCTTTTCAAATCTTGGTACATCTTGGTACCTCCCGGATGCATGGTATAACCGGAGTTATGAGCTTCACTCATTATTTCCTTCCTCAACTCTTCGTCTTCCGGCACACACAACCTTCCCTTCATTCTGATCACATCCTCATCGTCTACTGCAAAGTCAAGGTATTTTCCTACTTGGGTTTCCTTTTTAATCTTTGTATCACCTCGTCATACCTTTGGGCTTCCTTGATTCTTTCTATAGGGTTGGCTCCAATGCCAGATTAGCTATCTCAAGCTCGCACTTTGTCTATGAACTCAATCTTTAATTTCTCAAAATCCCTAATCAGATCTCTTTGACTTGTGATCAAGGCGGCTACTTCCCCATAATTTTTCCGACTTAGGGCATCCGCGACTGCATTAACTTTTCCTGGACAGTAATTTATTCCCAAATCATAATTTTATTAGTTCCAACCATCTCCTTTGTCTCATGTTTAACTCCTTTTGTGTGAACAGATACTTAAGACTCTTATGATCCGTGTATATCTCACACCTCTGTCCATATAAATAGTGTCTCCATATTTCAAGGCGAAGACAACTGCGGCCAATTCCAGTCATGTGTAGGGTAGTTTGCTCGTGGGGTCTCAACTGTCGAGAAGCATATGCAATAACTTTCCCTTCCTGCATTAATACGCATCCAAGGCCATTCCTTGAGGTCACTATGCACCGTATAGGACTTTTCCGGGTCGGTAGAACCAAAAGGTGCTGATACCAGTCGTTGTTTCAATTCCTGGAAACTCTGTTCCCTCTTATCTGTCCAAACAAATTGCTCATTCTTTTGGGTCAATTGAGTCAGTGGCTTGGCTATCTTCGAGAAATCCTTCACAAACTTGCGATAGTAGCCAGCCAATCCCAAGAAACTTCTTACTTCAGTAACCGTTTGTGGCTGTTTCCATTCCACTACAGCCTTAATCTTTTCGGGGTCAACTGATATTCCTTCACCAGTTACCACATGTCCAAGAAAAGATATTCTGTCCAACCAAAAATCACATTTGGACAATTTGGCGTACAACTTGTTTTCTCTTAAGGTTTGCAACGCCAAACGAAGATGTTCTTCGTGTTGTTCCCTGGTCTTCGAATATATTAGGATATCGTCTATGAAGACTATTACACACTTATCCAAAAGTGGCTTGTAAACTCTGTTCATGAGGTCCATAAATGCAGCTGGTGCATTAGTCAGCCCAAACGACATCACCAAAAACTCGTAGTGTCCATAACGAGTACGAAAAGCCGTCTTTGGTACATCCTCAGGCTTTATTCTTAACTGATGGTATCCCGAACGCAGATCAATGCGTGAAAACACACAAGCCCCTTGCAGTTGATCAAACAAATCGTCGATTCTTGGCAGAGGATATCGATTCTTGATAGTTACCTTATTTAACTCACGATAATCGATACACAATCTCATTGATCCATCCTTTTTCTTTACAAACAAGACAGGTGCCCCATGGCGACACACTTGGTCTTATGAATTTCTGATCCAAAAGTTCTTAATTGTGTCTTTAACTCCTTTAACTCGGTGCCATCCGGTATGGTGCTTTGGATATCGGTTCGGTGTTTGGAGCTAAACAATCTCAAAATCAATTTCTCTCTTTGGTGGTAATCCAGGCAAAATTTCTGGAAACACATCCAAATATTCATTTACCACCGGTAATCCTTTCTTCCGAGTTTCCTCTTCGTCCAAGACACCTTCAATAGGTATTATCTCTTCATCCTCCATCATCAATTCAAAAGAGTTTAACCCAAACCTTCTTGGGACTAGGGTTTCTCCTACAAACTCCACTTTTCCTCCCGATTGATCATAGAAACACACTATCCTCTTTTGGCAATCCACTACTACTTTTACCTTACTTAACCAATTCATTCCAAGGATAACTTCGTATTTACTCATCTCCAATATTATTAAATCACTTTTGGAGTGGTGTGTGAATCCAATGGACAATCCTTTATTAATTCTCGGGTTGACACAACACTTCCGTAGGTGTCTTAATCCTCAGACTAACAGTAGTTGTGGCTATAGGTAATCCAAGTTGATTAGCCAAACTAGTGGTGATGAACGAATGTGTCGCTCGTGTCAAACAAAACATAAGCCTCCATTTTATTCACCCGTATGTGTCCTGAGGTCAACAAACATCCATCACTTATCAACCCTAAAACACTCTCAAAGCTACCTATGGGGTTCTTAACTTCCAGCTTTCCCATAAACATATTTAATTTAATTCAGACAACAATTGAAATAAATAAATCAACTTTTAATTTAAGAGGGTTTATGTTACTAACCTGTCACAGCCCACCATCTGTGCCGTCACTTTGATCCATGGCTGCTAAATCCACTTCCTCATCCTCATTCCTCTACCATTCACTGGCCTTCGAAGTTATATAGCCCCATCCCATGCATTGCCGAAGCTATACGGCTCCACTTTTACTACCCGACCTCATAGCGTTGGTATTGCTCGAAGTCCCAAAGGGTCGAGCGGCCACACCTTTCCGTTGGGAACATTCAGAGGCCAAGTGCCGCTTCTCCTTGCAAATAAAGCAAGTCACCACCGTAATAACATTTGTTCCTCAACAGTGGGCATTCCCTAGGGGCATGAGTCCCCTTGCATTTCCAACAAGTGACATTGGCCTTAATCTGGGTCGGCTTTCCATTAGCATCATCCTTAAACCCCTGGTGCGACCTGTACCTCTTTCCTTTAAATCCTGAACTCGAGGCGTCAAACGGCCTTTTCCCGAATACTCTTTTGTCAGGTTCCTGGTATTTCCTTTTCCTGGCCTCTTCAATCACTCGAGCCTTTTCCACCAACTTAGGGTAGGTCCTTACTCCAAATTCTTCCAATTTAATTCGCAACTCCTCATCTAGACCTCCCAAAATATGTTTCTTCAACTCCTCACTATCCCTGAAAGACTCAGGTGCATATTGCAGCAAGTGGACAAACTCAGTCTCGTACTGTTCCACGGTTCTCCCCTTTTGTTTAACATGGAGGAAGTCAGCACTATACTTTACTCTCAAGCTGGAGGGAAAGTAATTGTCCAAGAATTCCCGGCGAAAAGATTCCCATGTAAGGGGAAGTCAAGCTTCTTCTCTTAGAGTCCCACCAGACCCTCGCATTATCTCAACATATAAGTTCCATATTCCAATTGTAAATAAGGTGGAATCTCATATGCAGCAAAAGATCGCTCAATTTGAGCTAACCAGTCTTGGCTTCATCAGGTTTACCAAACGCCCCATCAAAATACCGTTACTTAATGAAGTCCGGTAAAGAGCTTCGGTGAGGCCTTCGGTATGGTGGAGGTGGTGGCAAGGGCACATTGTAGGAATGCTTCCTGTGGAGCAGGTGCTTCAGCAGTCACTTCCCGGTGATCTGCAGGTGGTGGTGTGGAGCAAATCCCGGACACTTTGTCCTTGGTGCGGGTTCAACTGGGTTTTGGTTCTGGATGAATGTATTCAAGAGATTGGCCAATTGTCCAATCGCATTCAACACATCACCCTGCTGATTCTGGGGTGCACTCCTTGCGGGTTTGGTTGGGTAGGCCGGTTGGTCGGCTTCGTTCGGGAGAGATTCTTGCTCCGATTCGAATCCGTCGGTTTCGTCTGTTTACACATTGTTTAATAAATTTTAGCATTTTTAGAACGTTTTAAATTTTCAGGGAATTAATTGTCAAACAAGGTTCACAACTTTGCGAGAATTCGGAAATCAAATTTCAAAAAGGAATTGAATTTCAAATCTTCATATAATCATAAGGAAAACAAAAGAATTCATACATAAGGAAATAAGTTGAAATCTCAAAATAATAACATGAATGAATGAATGCTCATGCAGTTTATATGAGGTTAATGCTCCTTATGTCTAATGTCTAGCATGCTCGATTCCCATAACTTCCTTCTTTTGAAATAAACATGATCCTTCATTGCTTTAGCGAGCTATATACAATTTTACATCAGAGGTTTTTGTTTTCAAAATCTAGCTAGCTACATTCTAGTTCCAATTCTAAACATTTCTCCCTATTTTCGAAAACAAAACAAAATATAGGGAAAATGAAGAACGAAATACTAACCTATCTAGAAATCCTAAGGAAAATTGGCATCCCGCATTGCCTACTACAAAATGAGAAAAACAAGGACTTCACTTGGACTTCAGGGGTTAGCTATCATCTCAACCTTCACTCGTCACTAGCATCATCGGAGGTCGAACTAGAAGGTTGTCTCCTACTGGAAGAACCACCATCGTCCTGTCGGACGAACAGACTAAGGTATTCCCTTACATTCATCCTCCGCCTCCTAGCAGGTCGGACTAAAGGCTCCTGGTCTTGCTCTTCACTTTCCTCCTCTTCTTCTGTTCCTTGCCCCTCCCTCGGGCTCACTTCTTCCTCTTCACCCTTACTTCAGGTTCATCCACTTGGTTCTCACTATTCGGGTTCTCTCATACGTTCTTCACCCACATTTTCCACTTCCATGGGCTCGGGAGCCACAGGTTCTACAATGCCACATCAAGCATAGAGGGTATTCACCCTCAATGTAAACATCCCTCCATACATGGGATCTAATTCAGGCTCTACCTCCCACTATCAGGAATCTCCAACACTCGATTAAAATCCCACACAATTTGATTAGTTCCGGATTGACTTCCACTTCCGGCTCTATGGGTGGGTAGGGGTTCTGGGTACTACATTTTCCTCCCAATTAGGATCCTCCTCGGGGTCCTCTTCTTCTTCTTCCTCCTCCACTTCATCAACTCATTATTCACTCCAATCACAGGTGCATCAATCAATTGCATGCCTATGTCACTAGCTGGTGGAGGTGGAATAATTACATGGTGGAAGAATGTCTAAGTAAATTGCATGCCATGTAATATGGTTCCAGGCATCCGCTATGTTCCAATCATGGTGGTCATACAAGTCATAGGCATACACATATAGAGGACCTATAGGGATCCATACCCTAAAGTCTGGAGGGGTCCGGTTTCCCTCATTCTTCAAAATAAAAGTCGCTTCCTTAGTCATGGGCTCATGCCCATATTCTACCATGATTCTTTCTAGGGTATATATTGTCTCCAGCTTAGTCCAATTCCTTCTTCCCATAGGGTTGTATCTCAGTTAGTCAACCACAGCTGCCCATCTAGTATATCTTAACCCTTCTTTCCATAATCTGAACATCTCCCCTATAGTCGAGGATTCCTTGCTAGAGCAAAATCCTCAGACAGCTCTCTTAATCTCAATCTGTATCCCACCATGGTCTCATCAGCTTTTTTGGTGAAATTTCTAGCTCATTCCCTGGTCTCACCCAAGGAGACCTACAATAAGATAAGACTCGTAATTAGACTTAATCAAAGAAAGATATTTTCAACTCCATTTTAACCTATTAGTTAAATTTCTAGGTTCGGTTTCTTTTAATTCTATTGTCTTGTTTTATAACCTAGTGCTCTGATACCAACTTAAACTGTCACGCCCCATAGGGGTATCCTAAACGTAACAGTCCGCCACATACTATATAAGACTCTCGAATTTCTATGAGCCCTTCGGAGTCTTGTATAGATGTAAAGCGTCCCTTTACGACAATAGAATACTCTAATCAATGGAGTTAAGAAGTTTAATGTGGCATTCATTAGCCATAGATAATAAACCAAAACACATATATAATTACAAGTCTAAGGGGCATTCCCCGCAAAATAATATTAAGTCCATTAAGTCATCCAGAGTCCTTTAGTTTCCAACGGAAGTCTAAACAAAATCGAAGTAAACTTCTAAGGGAAACTCCTAGCTCCGTACCTGAGCTGTAGCCTGCCTTGGCCTAAGCCAAATGAATTCATGCTGCAACAAGTAAAAACTATAGGGGCGTAAGCTAACTAGCTTAGTGAGTGAAAACTTCCATATCACAATTAAGAAAATCATTCAAGCAAGTGATTATTCAATCAAGTGAAATGCATCAAAAGTGAGTTCAACAAACATATGACCAGCCGGAAATCATATGTGGATGGACTTGCGCCCTCCATCCCGGGTTAGCAGATTAACGAATCCTGCGGTACGATGCCGTTTAAGCTCACGGTCAACTGAACAAATTTCGTTTTATGGATCACGATTAACCAACATATTCGTTTTATGGATCACGATTAACCAAATATATTCGTTTTATGGATCACGAAAAACCAACAAATGCTAATGCTCCATCCCCATCGTGATATGAATGAGTTCAATTATAATTGAAGTAAAATCTATTAATCAATTCTTTTAGGTGGCCAACAATATTGCAGACAATCAATCTAGCTCATCTCTATACAAGCAATAACTTATCACCCGGCTTCGATATTCTTTAAGTTCAACTTCACTATCAACAACAAACAAGTATAATTCCCAACTAACCCCATCATGCATATCATTCTTTTTATCTTTACTTAGCAACTAGTGCAACTATTATTACAATCACAAGCAATAATTGAGATCGGAAGTGAAACTCACTCGGCCATGGTACGCCGGTCTCTTAATAGTAGTAGTCGGGTGGTAGGGTATCGTCTGCTCGGGATCACCTACCAAATAAGAATAACCTAATAAGAATCTCATCACTTAACTAATTCAAACTATACATCTAACTAAACAAAATCGTGATTCTCGCTATTTGCGGAATTCCAACTTAAAACGACCATAACTTGGTCATTTTAACTCGGAATTTCGCAAATTTTATATCGATTTCTATCTACTTGAAAATCTATCTATTTCTAATATTATTTTCAAGTTTTGAAAACATTAAGGTCACGGAACAGAGGGATCAGATCTGTTCTGTAACTTTTCCATTTCCGAAAAATTGTTTTGCATTTGGTAAAAATGTTTCTAGTTGATGATTCATGTATAGATGGAATATGAATGAATTCCAGTATGAATGTCATGTAATGAGCTCAATATATGCATGTCTTGATGATTTTTGATGATGAACTCTTAGAACTAATTATTATAAACTCTACAATAGCCATTTATTAAAAATCCATTTTCCAATTTTATCTCCTAGTGTTTTAGGATTTTATTCTTAAATTTACTTGTTATCTAAATAAAAATGAGTCCCTAACATCTACACTATCCAAGACCTTCATTTCTATATAGAAATTCACATTTTCACCTTGCAAATATGTTTTTAAACAAGCTTTTCACAAAAATCCGAATTTTGGAAATTTTCATTTCTTGCATATTTTCTTATGAGAAAACTTGTTTAATGCATCAAAATTTGAAGCTTTATAATATCTATTGTCTAAGGACTTCATTTAACACATAAAACTTGCAATTTGAGCTCAAATACGGTGATTACTATGCATCATTCCAAATTACGAATTTGATAATTTGATCACTAACTCAAAATTTTCCATTTAATTACTTGTTTTACATATTACTCATCTAAACTCTTTAACTTGTAAAAATCATTCCTTAGAGATACCTATTACATATACCTTTCATTTTTCATAAAATATGAGTTTCAAAGTGGTTTCAAGGGTTTTTAAAATAGGTTTCAAAAATCATCCGAATTTTCATTAGACATTTCTAACAAAATCTTTTCTTTTTCAAGTTCCTTATCCTATATCCATAAAGATCTATCATCTAACACATTTATATACATGCAAGGCTAAGCTTTTATGATCATTAATGGATGAAAGCTCAAGATATCCACATGAACATAAATGTAAATAAACGTATAAGTGTCTAAACACCAAATCTACCACTTATAGTGCATGAACATGAATTTGATGGCATGAACATAAACGTTCCATGAAAGATCTCTACTTTACATGTGTGAACAAGATGAACTCCTTTAAACACAAGATCTACTTCTTGTGATGGCTTGACATTCTTGTATTAGTGTTTTTTTGTCCCTAGCATATGCTCATTGGGATTTAAAGTGGAAAACACATAAGAATAGTCTTGCCATTACAAGATAATGTAGGAATAAAGCTTAGAATCATCACCTAAAAGGAGATTTGGAGATGAAAAGAAGAGGAAATGAGTTTGTGTGTGTGTGAGCGTGAGGGGAGAGGGGGGGGGGGGGGGGCCGCTGGTCATGGAAAGGATGGGTGAGTGGAGAGAGTTTTACACTTTGTAAAATTTTGAAAGAGTGAAAAATGAAGAGAGAGAGTAAAAATGAGTTTATATATTATGTGTATTAGGGTTTGTTTGTAATAAAATGAGTAAAATAAAAAAATAGAGGGAATTGGGAAGGGGGGTGCGCCGGCCTTGTGAGTGAGAGAGAGAGAGATATTTTAATTTTGATAAAATTTGTAATTTGATTAATAAAATCTAATAAATATAATAATTAATTAGGAAACAAAATTTCTTGGAAAAGAAAATTGTAATGAGTAGTTGTAAGGATGTAAGAATAGGGTATGGGTAGTGTGTAGTATAGGTTGTACTTCTGAATAGTGGACAAGACATTTATTTTATCGGTTGTAAAGAAAATATGGGAAAAAGGCTATAACTGTAATTTTTATAACCCGAAAAATTATAAAATTTATATTTTTGAAATCCTTATAAAATTTCGGTTCTAATGAATATTCCGGAATATTTTTCTGAGTTTTTGGTCCCGGGGCACGTTTTTCCATAATTGAGCTGGGGAAGGCCCATAATTGAAAATTTTCCGAATTTAAAACTTTCTAAGGTTTAAAATATACTTTAAAACAATAATTCGTATTCATTTACTTTATTAAACTTCTTTTATTATGAAACCGAAGGAAAGCCGGTTTTAGGGTTTCTAAAGCTTCTCTCACTAAGCTTAAACTAGACTGGATTAAGGTTTCGCTTTTTGATCCTCGGAGTTTATTTGACTACTAAGAATACCGGGGTTTACACTATGGTTAGTAAAGACCAAGTAGAGTGTGATACTAATGCTAGCAACCTGATGATCATTGTGTGGCATTGTCCCGAGTGGAGTTGCACTTGGATATAATCCTAGTAGATTAGGTTTTAGCAGTATGGCTTCAGGTGTGCGGGAGATTCCAAACCCTAAAATATGTATATATTATCTATTTTCTACACTGTGTGTTTTTTTGGAGTCATGAGTTACTCCAGATTTGGGACTAGATGCATATGGTCCTGAATTATGTTGTTTGCCGGCTAATCACAGATAATAAATTGTGTATGTTGCATTAGAAATAGTTGCTTGTGAATATGTATGTTGTGTGTGCATATGCATTTGTATGTGGTTTAGCGTACTGGGCTTTTTGGCTCATTTCGTTCATTTTTCAGGAACTGGAGAATATCAAGTGATTTATGATCTTTCTAATTATGACATCTTTATTGATCATGGGGATGGCGACAGTAAACTTGACTTTTCTGCTGAGAGCCAGTAGATTTTGGATTTCTAATAATAGGAAGAAGATCTATGATTATATGAAGTTTTATATGAGACTATTATTAGTTTTGAAGGATTTATGTGTTTTATGAATTTTAGATTTCTTTATAGGATTTTTTAAGTTATAAGTTTGGATCATGTTGGCTATGGTTTATGCAAACAAAGTTATTTGGATATTTTGTTATTTAAAGTTTTTCAAATAGATACCCTTTATGTGAGTATTGGAGATTTATACTATTGTATATATATGTGGATTAGAATTCCGTAGCCTTGGCGTATTTTTATAAAGAGAAGAACACGTGGTGGGTTGTAATGCCTTCAAATTAGGGCATTACAGCTTAATTGGTATTGGAGTTATAGGTTTTTATCTTATTAGACCTACGTTATGAACTCCTTAGGACGGTGAGCATTGATAAGTGGGTGTAGCAAAATGGATTAGGGTTGCTTTTAGTATATTTATGTTGTGATCATATAGTATCTTTGATGTGTTGATCCTTATAGTATGTTATATCCTTATTCTTATCTTTTCTGCATTTACCCTATTAGTATGCCTCCAAGAAGAAGAGTACCTGATGTAGGTTCCTCTAGAGCTAAAGAGGAGGATGAGAATAGAGGGCAACCACAGGAGAATCAATTGCCTTAGAATCAGGATTTACCACCATCACCTTCACCTATAGGACAACAGGTACCAGTGGATGTTACACAACTTATGCAGGTTGTGAATACTCTTCTAGGTGTAGTCAATCAGTAGCAACAAAATATGAGACAGGATATGTAGATCATTTAGACTAATGTTGAGGCCTGGAGACAAAATAATCAGAGGAACAATGGTAATGGTGGCTATGGTGCCAAACCTGCAGATGTGTTCAACCTCAACAATTTTGTTGATCTGGTTTATAAGTTTGAGTTAGTACCAGGGAAGCCTCTTGATGCCCAGTTGTGGATGGAAGAAGTTGAGAAGACATTTGCTGCTTTAGATATTCTCGAGAACAAGAAAGTCAATTATTGTAAACCCCTAAAGTTTTGTGATCTATTTAAGCTTAAACCCTAATTAGAAAGTCAATCGAAAACCCAAAGTCAACAAAACCCTAGTCTTTTGCAACCGTTCAAGTCTAGCATTCCCGTTTAAGCAACCCTAGGAAAGTTAGTAGGAGATTAGTATATAGAATAGTTCGTAATAACCTGAGAAAGCTTAAAAATATCATATTAGTTAAACCACAATTTTTTTTTAGCACAACTAGACACAATTCTCGAAAAGCGTGTCCCAAGGCTCATATTAGTAAAAATATTCTGAATATACCGTTAGACCTGTAAAAATATAAGGTTTTCAAAATATCAATTTCATAATTTTTCGGTAACTAAAAATATCATATATCACAATTATATGTGTATTTTCTTACTACCGGTACTTAAATTATCATGTCTACTTTACATTGCACTATTTTTTACTATTCTACACTATTTATCTATCTCTATTTTTTCTTACAACCTACTCTTACAACCCATATCTCTATTTCTTATCATTTTTATTTCCAATACAACTTCACATCTTTCATATCTTACTTTTCATTAACAAAAATACGAAAAAAATAAATTCACTCCCTCTCTACACTCAAGATTTGCGCCAGCCATACCCTCCTCTCTCTCAAATTTGTTTCAATTTACATTTATTTAATTAACACAAATTTCCTCCCACATTTTCCTATAAATACCCCCTCTTCCTTCCACTTCTTTCACACCTTCCATACACTAAAATTACTCTCCCAAAATTCTACAAGAATTCTCTCCCAAAGCTCACTTAAGTTTAGTTCTCTTAGGTAACAATTCTTCAAGTTTTCTTTATGTTCATTTGCTTAGTATGAGCTTAGTGTGTATTTTCTAAACCATGAAGGTTAAGGAAAGCAACAATAAGTTCATACTTTGTTTTTGTTCATAAAACCAATTTCTTTTATGTTGCTTTTATGTATATAAATATCTAAATATATCTATATAGCTATATATATCTTTTAGAGCATATAAGCTCATTTGTTTTGCAATTTATTTACTATCTTGCACTACATTGTAATTTATTTACTTTCATGTTGTTTTTAAGACTAGTCTTTCTAGTCTTATACTTGTCCTCATCAAGTCAAAACATTTTCTTTTTCTTTATGGGACTAATCTATTCTTAGTCCTAGGATACCTTAATGAAGCTAAGGTTCCAATACTTGATTTATTTCTTTACTAGCTTATTTCTTTAAGTTATTATGTTTTCTTATGTTTC
The DNA here is from genome assembly GCA_024138025.1 of Combretum micranthum. Taxonomy (NCBI): domain Eukaryota; kingdom Viridiplantae; phylum Streptophyta; class Magnoliopsida; order Myrtales; family Combretaceae; genus Combretum; species Combretum micranthum. The sequence continues at coordinate 15,873 of JAMXBD010004112.1, forward strand.
ATAGCTTATGGTTCATATTTATGCATGAACATAATGATTTTGTCTCAATAAAATAAATAAGGAAAAGTTTTCTTAAAATAGAAATTTTTCTCTAAAACTAAAAGTAGGAAATAATTTTCATAAAAACCAAGGATTTTACCTTAACAAATTTTTATAAAGAATTTTAGAGGAATCCATAGGAAAATTTTACAACATATACATAACATGGGAAGAAATTCTTAAGTAAAACAAAAGCTTTACTAAACTCCACTATTTCAATACTAGTTTGACAAATAAGAAATTCCTTTCATGAAAATATTAATTTTAAGAAACAAGGAAATTATTTCTATAAAGATAGAATTGTTGTTATTTTCAAGAAGTATTAGAAACTAAGAAAATAAATCATTCTTTAAAAATTTAAAGGACTAAGGGAAGGAAATTTACTCATAACTTGAAATATTTTCAAAAGATCAACTTTTCTTTAAGACTTTACTTTTACAAAAATTTATGGTTTGAGACAACTTCATTAACTTCATACATTTTGATACGAGTCAATAAATATACATATATATATATATATATACATTTTAAAGGTATTACAAACTATTATAATATCTATCTATTTAAAACGAGCTTTTCTTAAAAGAACGAATTCAAGTTTTATGAAATTCGTGGTGAATCTGATCATCAATGTTTCGGAACTCAAATGACTTAGTTTGATGAAAATAGTTTTAGGAATAGATATATCTTTTCGAATAGGTAGAAAACGGTATATAATATGCGAAATTTCGAGTTAAAATGAGTAGGTTATGGCCATTTTAAGTTGGAATTTCCTTCAATCAGATTTTACCATGATTTTAAGATAAATTTAGAGTTTTCAAGAATAGAAATTCTATGAAAGACTCATTGTGGGTATTTTATCTTGTTTAGGTGGAGAAGGAATCGAGATCACTTTCCCGGAAGACTACTAGACTAGAATTCCTTTAAAATCTTTGATATAGTATTTAAATTTTGTAAAAACTATTAGTTATTTCTATCCTTGGAATTTAGCGGGGGTATGCCCCTAAGAATCATGTAATAGACCTTTAATTGTTAATATTATGATCTATTTTATTTCTAGATTATTGTATGTTCATTATTACATGCTTAGACCACACTTCCCAAAGTATTTCCTATTATCATGTTAGGCGCCTTACATGTAATACCAAAACTTCCACATGACTAAGGTAGTCATTATTAAGTCTTGATATTATATGTGGCGGATTGCCATGTTTAGGGTACCCTTCTGGGTGTGATAGTTTAAGTTGGTATCAAAGCAATAAGTTTAAAGGAATGAAGGTAATAGGAATGAATCTAGAAAAGGAAAGGGTAGATAAGTTGAAAATAAGTAGACAAAGGCCTAGACCTAAATAAGTTAGAGAAGCTTAGAATTTTCTAAAAAGGAAATTAATGACTTTCCTTGTCTTTTATAGCTTACTCTTGGTGAAGTTAGAGCTAAGGCCTAACGTTTGAACTTCAGGAGTAATGAGACTCTTGTAGACTATCGATTGAAAGTAAGAAGCTTATGTGAGGAGTTTGCCCTAGTAGGACGGCCTAAGTCCGCTCGAGAAATGTATAACATGTGGAGAAGAGGACTCTGTGACACCATGTGGGATCATGTGATAGACGAGTTAAGATATGATGCCATAAGACGCACTAATTGGACCGACATGGAAGCTATATATGGAATGAAACGACTCATGTGCCATTACAACCACACCCATATGCTCCAAGAGGCTACGTTCATTCTTTGAAACGATGGACATTCAATCTGTCCTAACTTTCGAACTTAGAATTCCATAGGCCCGGTATATATCTATGCCCACGACGAGCTAGCTGACCACACGATTGGAAATGAGCAGATGAAGAGTCTTACTTCTTTTAGTATGGAGTTTATCAGAATTTATGGCCATACCCTGATGAATCACCTCCACCACCATCACCAGAAGAAGGAAGACGTGAACAAGTCAAATGGGGAGAATGTAAACCCCTAATTTTTAAGGTAATATCAAGTTTAAACCCTAAACCAGAAGGTCAACTAGAAATCCTAAGTCAACAAATCCCTAGGAAACCCTAGTAACTTAGATCTGGCAACCCCATGTTCCTAAACCAAGAAGTCAAAAAGCAAGTAAAGAGTATAGTTCGGTTCGTAATAATATTAAGGTGCTTAAAAAGATCAGATTAGTGAATTTTCAACCTATTTTGAACCCAATCAGATACAGACTTCGAAAAGCGTATCCCGGGGCTCGGATATTAAATATATGTTATTAGTACCATTAGACTCGTAATTTCATAAGAATTCTAAACATATCAATTATAGAATTTTTCAGATTATAAAAGTTACAGTTATAATATTTTTATCGTATTTTCATTACTACCGGTACTTTAATTGTCTAATTTACTTTTTTATTTTTTCACACTATTCACAAGTACAACTACCCATACCCTATTTCTTACATCCTTACAACCTATTCTTATAATATTTCATCATTTTCCTTGCAATTTACTTTTCTAATACAACTTTTACTACTTAAATTACTTATTTAATTTTGAAACTTACACAACACACATTTCTCTCTCTCCCTTATACAAACCAGTGCCCCCTCCCCCATTACTTTCTCTCATTTGTTGATTTTTCCTTCATTTGTTTAATCACATAAACCCTAAATTCTCTTTTCTATAAATATCCCTTTATGCCTTCGTCATTTCACTTTCTTTCTTTCTTCATTTTCGCTTTAGATTTTTACAAAACTCTCTCTTCCTCATCTCAAATGACGTAACCCTCCTCGCTCCATACATTGTTTTTCTTTCAAGTTTCTTACTCCACACATCTAATAGATAATAGATCTACACTTTATCCTCTTTAATACATGTAATGGCAAGATCATTCATGTGTGATTCCACTCAAAAATCCCCATGAGCTTTAAGCTAGGGATGTGGAAACACTTGAACATGAGATCCTTCCATCACAATGTTATAGATCTTTTTATTCAAGTTATTTTGTTATTACTTTGTTTATTTACTAAGTTATGTTGTTATTATTAATGTTTTGTGCATATATTCATCATTTAATCATATCCACATAATGATCATAGTGTTCATGCATTTATGACTAGTATAATAAACTAGATCTAGTTGTTTTGAGTTTATAAATGTCTTAGGTTTTTGTTTTATGTACATAAAGAAATTGTAGTAGTATGATGATAGTAGGAAAATGTTAGAAAGCTCAAGATCTACTTTATTTTCAACAAAAATGATTTTTGAAAATTCGGATAAAAAAGGAACCATATTTAGAAAAGCCATTTTTCAACTTCAAAATGTGTATTTTACATTAAAAATGAAAGGCTTAGGGAATAGATATCATAAATGAGTGATCTTGATGAGTAAAGCTTAGATCTACTAAGGAATATTTTCAAAAAAAGGAAAAGTTTACAAAAATTATGTTTCAATCCCAATAACAAACTTAAAATTCGTAATAAGGAAAGTTTGATATATGAAAACCTATTTTTCAACCTCGAAACAAGATTTTTATTAAAGAAATAGAAGCCTTAAGGAGTAAGTTTGGTTAGGAAATAGTTTTTAAAAGATTAAATGAATTTTATAAAAGAAACAATCTCAAATGGAAATTTCAAAATTCGGATTTGAAAATGACCACTATTTAAACACATATTTCCAAATGCCAAAATGATGATTTTTATGGAAAATTAAAAGTCATAGGGAATACATATAATAAAGACCTAATTTAATAAGGATAAGTGAAACTTATTAAAGTATAATCCTAAAACAAGGAAAGTTTTCAAAGAATAGATTAAACAATGTTTTCATTTCTTAAAAATTTTGTAAAATTCGTAATTAGATAGATCACCTATTTAAACATCTATCTGCTAACCCTAAAATGAAGGTGTTGGGTAAATAGGTCATCAAGATTGAGTTTTGATAAAAGCAAGTGTGATTTTGCAAGAAGAAAAAAACTATTTTTCTTAAGTCTAGTAATTTCCAAAAGTTTTGCAAAGCAAAAGTTTTCTAAAAAGAATTTTTTTATAACATATATCAATGAGAATATACATTTAGATAGCTCATCTCATGACATTCATAATAATAACTTATAGGCAATGCATATACATATAATGCACTTGGTAGAAACAAAGTTAGAAAAGTAGTATCTTATGCATCCTATTAGGCATTATCTAAGTACATGAGGAATTAGAATTAGCAACACCCATGAATCATGCATGATAATGAGTTATATATATATATATACATACATATATATAATAGAGTCTTACAAGATATAACAATAGCTAAGTATCTATCAAGGCTTTGGAGTGATGTTTGGTTTAAAACTAGGAGTTGATACGTGGGATGGGAAATTCGTATAGCATTCTGTACCCTACTTTTCATGGACCAAACGACCTTGTTTGTTGGAAATAACTCTAGAAATTGATAGCTTTCATCAAGTAGGTAGAAATTGGTATATAATATGCGAAATTCTGAGTTAAAATGACCAAGTTATGGCTGTTCTAAGTTGGAATTTTCTCTTAGACGAACTTTGACGAATTTGTTAGAATAGAATTCATAAGTTCATTCAAAATTCATAGAAATACTCATTGGAGTTATTTCTTTTGGTTAGGAGACTTGGAAGACGGACTAAACCTTCCCAAGGACTATTACGATTAAGTGGACTTTCATGCCATGGCAAAATGGGTTCACTATCTTTAAATTATATGCTTATGAATGTGCTTATAACGATAGTGGCATTAGCTTTAGGGCAAGATAAAATTGGAGTGTGCATGTGAATTCAAATTGTTTGAATCGATGATAAGAATATTAGAAATGGAATTGTTGTAAATATTGTATGATTTAGTATAGAATTGAAGTGTTTGCAAATATCTGTGATCGCCCATAAATTGTTAATTAATATGCCATGATCTTATAATCAAATTGACATGCATACCATATGTTGAGTCACATTGCATATGTTATTATACCTTTGTTAGAATAAGGCATAATAGTTGGGCAACGAGGGGCCTGTAAACTCGAATGTTGGCGTAATGGCCGAAATTAAAATGGTAGTGGTGTAGGCACTTGTATCAACTACAAATTGTGTGTGGGTGGGCACCTATATCAACCACAATATAAATGAGAAATTTGAAATCTATGGTCATATAGGCCTGAAACACTTAACCCCGAATGGAGGGCATAAATCCATTCAACATAAGACTCCCATAAAGTCTTATGTATTATATGCTCACGTGCTTATGCATTTCATATGGTTATTAATATAACTTGCTCGATATATATTGCTTGTTGAGTATTTAATTTTGGAAGTGAAACTCACTAAGCTCGAAAGCTTATACCCCTATAGTTTCCTATTATAGTATGAATATTTATGGCTATCTCCGAGAAGCCATTTTCTTCAGGTACAGCTTTTGGACTTTAAGGAGCTTTTTTGAAGAAGTCGTGACCTAGATGTAGGCATAGACTTCTAGTTGAATCTCCTTAATTGGTATATATAATGGTTGCTGTAAGAGACTTTCGAGGACCTAAGAACTCTTAATATTTTGACAGGGGTATGCCCCTTAGATCATGTAATAGATTTATCTGGTTATACTGTTATGATTTATGTTCTTATTGCTATGAATGTCTCCTTAAGCTATTTTGATTCAAAGTATGGTTCCCTATATGTTAAACGTGAGCCTTACACCTGGTGTTTAAACTCATGGGATGACTAAGGTTATCATACTTGAGTTTAGATATCGAGTGTGGCAGACTGTCGCGTTTAAGGTACCCTTTGGGGCGAGACAGAGAAGATATGGAAGGAGGAGAAGTGAATCAAGGAACAAAACTCGTAGTGCCACAAGCAAATCATGAATGGGATGATTAGGGAGTTAGTCACGATCCCCGATGGCCTGTTGAACCAACCCTGGAAGAGAATATTGTCACGCCCCGAAGTACCCTGAACGTGGCAGTCCGCCATACACAATATTAAAGCCTAAGAATGACCACCTCGGTCACGGAAAGGCTTCCATACTATGTACAAGGAGTCTAACACATAAAGGAGACACATCGGAATGGTACATCTTATGTTGATACAATTGAGTAACAATGTAAAGGAAATACAATCCACTATACTCCAAATACAAAACACTATACTTCAAAATACAATTCATCAAACTTCAATTACATTCATCCAAGACTTCACTACATAAAACTATTACAAGGCAAATCGCAAAGCTTAGCAAAAACTTCAAGCATTCTTACATCTTGCCGAATCCCAAGTCATTCTCGGCTTCAACCATCTCGGTCCCCACTTAGCATTCTTGGGATAACCTGCTCATTTAAACAACTATTGGGTATAAGCTACACTAGCTTAGTGAGAATTCCCTTAATTCGTACCATAACAAACAAGTTATAAATCATATGCTATGCATGAACAAACACATGAGCAAGCAATTATGCATGGGTATCCGGAACCCACACACAGAACGGATTTACGCCCTCCGTATCTTGGGTTAGGAATGGTATTGAGTCTACACGACCGCATCTAGTCCCCAAGCCCTCGGCTCTTAGCACTCGACTCGGCTAGGCTCATCCAAGAATGCATCCACATGCGCCTTAGTACCCCTGAATGAGCTCTGGCACCGGGCTCGTTATCCAAACGAGTCATCACGGACCATACCGATCGACCTGCGTAGGAGTAGCATGCTACCAAATGCAATATGTCCGATGCGATGCATGACCAATTTAATTTTTGCTTAGGTCAAAATATTTATACATTCTTTAGAGTGACCAACCAATATCACACATAACAGAAATAATATGAACGTGCAGTTATCCAATCAAATCGTGGTTTCGATATGCTTTAGTATTCTTTGGCATACATTCATCACAGCTCATCATATATCCCATCCCCATTCATATCGATTTTTATCTTGTTCCTATAATTCTAATGCAACTAACTACAAGCACAATCAAGGTAACAAAACAAGGAGAAAACTCACTCGGCCATTGGATCACCGGTCTTCTAGTAATAATAATTCGGTGGCAGGGAATCGTCGATTCGGGATCACCTAAAAAGGAAGAAATACTCTAATAAGTATTTCAACTCAAACTAATCCAAACGATTTTATACGAACTATCAAATTCGTAATTCGTCCTAAGCGGGAATTCCAACTTAAAACGGCCATAACTTGGTCATTTTAACTCGGAATCTCGCAAATTATATATCGATTTCTATCTACTTCGAAAGATCTATCTATTTCTAATATTATTTTCAAGTTTTGAAAACATTTGGTCTCGAACAGAGGGATCAGATCTGATCAGTAACGGTTTCCGATTCCGAAAAATAGTTTTGTAAATGTTTGTAATGTTCCTACTATATAAATTGGCTATACATGCAATATGAATGATTTCCTAACATGAATGACATGAGATGAGCTTAATGTATGCATGATCTTGATGATTTTTGCTAAAAGGAAATTTTATAACTTTTTATCTTGCAAGACCATAATAACAACTACTTATGAAAAATCTAGTTTTCTAACTTTGATCATTTCCATTTGTTTTGGATTTATTACTTAAGAAAATATAATTATTTTTGTTAAAATTGAGTCTTCATTATATCTATTACTTATGACTTTCATTTCTACATAAAAATTTCCATTTTGCACTTTGTAAACATGTCTTCATGTAGAGTTGATTCCAAAATCCGAATTTTATAGAAATTAGTTTTTGAGTGATTCCTTCAAGTAAAAATCATTTGATATTTAGAAAATTAGGGCTCAATCATACATAACCACTAAGGACTTCATTCTTACACAAAAATTTGCATTTTACACTTTGCAAATATGTTTTTAAACAAGCTTTTCACAAAAATCCGAATTTGGAAAATTTCATTTCTTGCATATTTCTTATGAGAAAACTTGTTTAATGCATCAAAATTTGAAGCTTTACTATATCTATTGTCTAAGGACTTCATTTAACACATAAAACTTGCAATTTGAGCTCAAATACTAAGTGATTACTATGCATCATCTCAAATTACGAATTTGACAATTTGATCACTAACTCAAATTTTTCCATTTTAATTCCATTACTTGTTTTATACATTACTCATGCCTAAACTCATTTTAACTTGTAAAAATCATTGCTTAATGATATCTATTACCTATATACTTCATTTTTCACATAAAACATGAGTTTTGGAGTTGATAAATGGGTTTTAAAAATTGGTCTTGGTTGGGATCCGAATTTACAAAATTCATTTTTGGTTATATCTTTTGATAAAAGCTATCTAAGCTCATGAAAATCCATTCCTTACATATCCTATCCTAAGAGCCTTTCATTTCTTAAATAAAAACTTCATTTTTGAATTGGAAAACATGTTTTTAAAATAGGCCTTGGCCAAAATCCGAAAATAGAATTTTTATTTTGAAAAAACTTTTGAAAATCACCTTTGATTCTTGTAAAAAGAAGTCTTGATGATATACATATATTAAGCTTTCATTTTCTTAAGTAAAAATTACATTTTGACACTTGGAAAGTGGTTTTTAAATGGGGGTCTTGTTTGAGTTCAAAACTAAGATCTATACTTAATATGAACATAAACATAAAACAAATGCATGGTAGTAAACTATAAACTCATAGATCTAAACTTTATTCATCAAAATCTCTTATTTATAACTATACCCTAAGCCCTTCATTTTAAATGAAAAATACACATTTTGAAGTTGAAAAACAACTTTTCTAAATATGATTCCATTTTCATCCGAATTTTCAAAAATTATTTTTGTTGAAAATAAAATAGATCTTGAGTTTCCTACAACTTTCCTACCATCATCATGCTATTACAAGTTGCTCATGAACATAAAACAAAGTCTAATGCATTTTATGAACTCAAAACTCTAGATCTAGTTTTCTAAACTAGTTATAAGTGCATGAACACATGTGAATGAGAATATATGCATAAATCATAAGTAATAACAAGAATAATAACTTAAATAGCAAGATCTATGGCATAAACAAAAATCAAAGCTACAAAAAGTTAGATCTACAAATATATCAACTTTAAACAAGAAAATAATTGTAATACAAGATAATAAAAGTGGAGAAAAGGAGTGTTTCATTTTTGGCATCATCATCCTAAGCTTTTAAGCTTATGGAAGGTCATTTGATGCATGAAACCTTCATTACACTTTACCTATATCACCTATGGAGCTTTGAGATGAAGATTTGCTTAGAAATCTTCAATATGGGTGGAAGCTAATGGAAGAGATGGGGGCAGCTTGTTCTTGAAGAAACAAGAACAAAAGAAGAAAGAGAGGAAAAAGAGAGAGAAAAGACTAAGGAATGAAAGAGGGAAAGTGAGTAAATGAAGGAGAGAGAGAAAATGAGTGTATTAAATGAATGAATGAATGAGAAGAAAAAAATAAAACAAGGCAAATGGGAGGGGGAGCTGTCACGTGAATTGAGAGAGGAGAGAGAGAGTTTGTTTGAAATTTGACTCAAATTGAATTTGTATAATAATGTGTAATGTAACTTCTTAAGAAGGAGTGAAATAATTAATTTAGTCAAAATGGAGTAAATAAAGGACAATGGCAGCCATAAAGATCAAAATCTGCCATGAATGTATAATAAGTGTAAAAAGATTGAAGTGAAAAGAAGTGATATGTGTAAAGTGTACTTGAAAGTATGGGTTGTAAAAGTACTTTTTAATAAAAAAATTAAAATAAAATAAAATTAGAAAATTTATCCAAATATTTTAGCAGATTTTTCATAATTAAAATTAAATAATTATTTGAATTATTTTAGTATTTTAACAAATATGTTACCGGTATGATCAAAATACGCGAATATGGGCTATAAATAATATTTTTTAACCCGAAAAATTCTAAAAAATTATTTTATGAAAATAAAAATATTTTTAAAATATTTTCATTATTAATTAATTATTTTATTTTTAGTATCGGTCTTAAACAGAATCTGATCCCGTAAAAACCCGAAAAATAAATTTTAGAAAAACAAAATTTTCTATAACATATAAAATATTTATCTAAAAAATAAGGCTTTATAAGAATAATAAAATTTTGTAATGAAATAAAAATGAATAGTGCAAAAGACTAATCAATTACCGGTAATAATGAAAATACGATAAAAAGGTTATAACTGTAACTTTTATAACCCAAAAAATTATATAACTGATATATTTGAAATCTTATGAAATTACGAGTCTAACGGTACTATTGGTATATTTTTATATCTCGAGCCCCGGGACACGCTTTTCGAAGTCTGTATCCGAACGGGTTCGAAATAGGTCAAAAATTTACCAATCTGATATTTTTAAACAAACTCATATTACTATGAGCTATTCTACATATTTAAACTACATCTCGGCCTCTAGGGTTAGGGGCGTTAGATTGCCGGACTTAAGCTATTGTATTCCGCTTAGGGTTTCCAGGTGATTTTCCGGTTAGATCCTTTGCCAATTTGGAAACTGATATTTTATGTTTATACAACGTATTTACTTTAGAAATTTATTTTAAATTCATTTTTGTAAGTATTTAATATCTCTTAAAGTTTTCGGAATTCTTGAATTGAGTTATATTTTCGAAAGTCAATCGTTATTTGCTTTTTAATAATTTGTTTTTGGGCTTTATATTACCCATTTTTATAAGTCGGAGTTAAATATGGAATTTTTCGTACGTAGTGGCTTTGAATTTGAAGACCACTGAGTTCTTATTTTATTTTTGAGGATTTTCATTTTCTCATGATTAAGAAAATTTTGGATTCATTCATGGTTTAGGACTTGTCGAAATTCGGTTTTAATTTGGAGTGATTTTTAGTGTTTATTCGATGTTCATCTTGAAATTATTTATTGAAATTTTCTGAGGCTTACAACGGAAGAGGAGAAAGAAAGGCCTAACATTGACGACATCCCATCATTAATGAATTCTCTTATGTTTTTCTGGAAGAATTGCTTGGATTATCCCCAAAACGAGAAATTGACTTCGAGATTGATCTAATGCCTAAAATGGAACCCATATCCAAGTCATTGTACCGAATGGAACTCGTTGAGATTAAAGAACTTAAAAAGCAATTACAAGAGTTGCTTGACCAAGGATTCATTGGACCAAGTATCTCGCCTTGGGGAGCTCCGGTGTTATTTGTAAAGAAGAAGGATGGATCAATGAGGCTATGTATTGATTATCGGGAACTTAATAAGGTCACTATAAAGAATAAGTATCCATTGCCAATGATTGACGATCTCTTTGACTAAATACAAGGAGCAAGTGTGTTCTCACGCATTGATTTGCGAACAGGATACCATCAACTAAGGATAAAACCTGACGATGTGTCAAAGATCGCTTTTAGAACTCGGTATGGACATTATGAGTTCATGGTTATGCCATTTGGATTGGCTAACGCACCACTTGCTTCATGGACTTAATGAATCGAGTTTACAAACCGCTCTTGGATAAGTACATAATTGTCTTCATCGACGATATTTTGGTCTATTCCAAGACATGAGAGCAACATGAAGAACATTTGAGGATGGTATTGCAGACATTAAGGGAGCACAAGTTATATGCCAAAATATTCAAGTGTGACTTTTGGTTGGACCAGATATCCTTTTTAAGACATGTTATCTTGGGAAGCGGAATATCAGTAGACCTCAAAAAGATTAAGGCCGTAATGGAATGGAAAGAACCAAGGAAGGTAACTGAGATTAGAAGTTTCCATGGATTAGCTGGCTATTATAAGAAGTTCGTGCAAGATTTCTCGAAAATAGCTAAGCCGCTAACTCAGTTAACCCTGAAGAGTGAGAAGTTTATTTGGAATGAGAAGCGAGAACAAAGTTTTCAGGAGTTGAAGCGACAATTAGTGTCTACCCCAATTCTTACCTTACCAGATCCAGAGAAGCCATATACAGTTCATAGTGATGCATCAATGAATGGCTTAGGATGCATGCTTATGCAAGAAAGGAAGGTAATTGCATACGCTTCACGACAGTTAAGGCCACACGAACAAAATTACCCAACCATGATCTTGAGGTAGCTAATATTGTCTTTGCCTCCAAGCTTTAGAGGTATTACCTGTATTTACAAAGATGTGAGATATACATGGACCATAAGAGCCTCAAGTATTTATTTACACAAAAGGAATTAAATATGAGGCAAAGAAGATGGTTGGAGTTGATCAAGGACTATGATCTTAGGATAAACTATTGCCCTGGAAGAGTGAATGCTATAGTAGATGCTTTAAGTCAGAAAAACCACGGGGAAGTTGCAGCCATGCTAGTAACCCAAAAGGAGCTTATAAAGGAATTCAAGAGATTGAGCATGGAATTTGTGGAACAAAGTGTAGAGGTGGAAATTTACCATTTGGTGATGGATGTCATGCCCCGAGGGTATCCTAGTAGTAGTAAACAAGATACATTTGATTACCATCACTAGTTACTTTTTGAGAATGACATATTTTAATAAACAGATCTTTTAGTTGCTTGGATAAGCTAAACAAATATATATAAGACATAAATTAGTAAATAACTGTCATACTAAGTTTTTAAATAAAAAAAATATTACAGACCATATCATTTCTATAAACTCCTGCAAATACATAGCTAAAGATTCTAGTGTAAGATACTGGCAACTAAAAGATAAACAGACACATATATTCTTATTCTATACTATTCTTTAAGCTTCCGGCTCCTAATTTCTTATCGGGACCATGCTCCTGGTAGTAATGAGCTAAGGTCGCAGAGTGAACCTGAAAGGACTGTTGGAGTGTGAGCTAAACCACGAGCTCAGTGAATAACCAGAACTTATCACATAATACATACAAGTTATTTAACAATCATATGAATGTATCAATCAAACATAGTACAAATACAAGCCTGGATAACCCGGAATCCAAACAAGATGAAGATTTATGCCCTCTCATCAAGATTGAAGGATCATAATCTATGGTCCACCTACTCAGGAGAGACTAACTTTTAGGAAACAATAATGCTCAATTTAATTATCTCTTTTAACTTATTGTGTCTTATCATTCATTTCCTGGTTTAGCTTTAGAAACTCTACTAAATGTTAGTTATTTCTATGCAATATCATAAGCGGCGTCCTTCATTTACCATTTAGTTCCTATGGTATCAACAGAACAAAAGTAATCTTGCGATTAACTAATAGCTCTCTTGCCTAGATAATCCAAGCATTACCAAAGATCCGAAATACTAATACGTAGTAGCCTACCACTTACTCAAATGCTATTTTATGCAAAATATGCAATGCATGTACAACTTCCATTATGGTAGTAGTTTTTAATTAGTTTGAAGGCGATCAAGCATTACAGACATTTAATCATGTTACATAATCAATATAGTCATTCATAATTCTGTTTCCATTTTTATTAGAGTGACTTGACAATCAATACACTACACAGTTCCCATAACCCATATAGTACACCAAAATTATTATCTTTTATTTAAGGTTCGCTAGATTTACAAGCACATCCAATGTAATAAGACTGAGTTACTCACCTGCTCATATTGTTCAGTTGTAGTAATCGTCAGGAAAGTCCTCAACAATACCCAAGTTACCTATTGAGATGATTAATATAATCATTAATGATACAAGAATATATAACCCAACTCCTATGAATGTCTAAGTGTCCTATCGTGTTGTGAGGTTTTTCGTTCTATTATTATACTAATTCTTTGGAAAGTTTACGATAATTAAGTACTAATTCACTTTTATTTCAAGTTGCTTGATTTGATTTTGTTTGATATTTAACTCTATTAATCGGGTATTCAGGAATTTTGACCATTTAGTTAATTTACTTTTATAAGTTTTATTGTTTAAAACTATCAATTTTCTTTTGATTCACTTGATAAATTTTTCTCGTAAAATATAGATATCCCTATATTCACAAATTTAGATTATTTAAATTCCCATTGTTATCCAATTATTTCAAATATTCACTTAGATAAATACTTAGTATTTACTAAACTTGTAATTTTTTTCTTGTAAACTAATTAATACAACCCTAATGACAATAAATTTATTAATATAAAAAATTTGTCAACTTAAATAAAGTTACTTCAAAAAAATTCTTATTGGCCAAAAGTAATAATAATAACCATAGCAATAATAATAAATAACAATAGTAATTCCGAAAAAGACATAAGAATAAAATAAAGTAAAACAAACATTTTTCACAATAACATACTTATAATATTTGTCTTATAATTTAATCAATACTTATTATAAATTCTTACCATTAAAGTTAAAAATTAGTAATAATATTACTAAAATAGCTTTAGCCTTAGCTTTTGAGTTTATTATAGATATTACATATCAAAATATTCAAGAAATGATAATTTCAAAACATGATTAATTTAAGAATTTTTAATAATATTAGAAATATTATCAATTATAGTTGTAAAACTTAATGAACTTGGATAAAATTAACAATAATGATTTATATTACTACTAATCTTCTCTTTTTAATGTTAATAAACTCATTATATATACTTAAATATTATATATTTGTTAATACCGAAAAAAATATTTCATTTTTAAACTCAATTTTCAAAAATTTTGATATTAATACTAAATAGCAATATTACTTATAATATATACAGAAAAATAAATAATTAAATAATAACAGTCCTAAAATTACTTATAACATTAAATATTATATAATTTGATTTAATCATCAGGGAAGACACTGTTCATTGTCTTCCCCGATGGGCTCGGTCGATTCTGACCGATTCCGACGTTCTAAGGCCTGTTTTTCCATTCCTATGAGTTCCTATATCACTATACTATCTAAATATCACATCAAAAAATCAAACTAACAACATGTTCCATGATTTTCAGATCATCAAAGTAAAACTAGGGTTTTCGAAAATCACCTTCATCGAGCCACTCCGATGAAATTCGAAGCTCCTATTCATGTTGGTTACGTTCTTATGATGTTCAAGAGTCAGTTTCAATCCTTAGTTTTGAAAGAAAACACATCGAATTACATCAACTCACCTTAAGCTCGTTTCAAGCGTTTTTTTCGTATTATTTTTCCTCTGATTTGTACTAGGATCAAACGTGCGGTTTAATTTCTGTCTCCAAGCTGTTTTAGCTATTAATCACAAGTAGGTTTGATCTGGAAAGTTGGAGAAGAAGTTGTGTTGTTTGTATACTCTTTAAGGGCCTTTCACATATATATATATATATAAATATAGAAAGGAGAAGAAGGATTTGCTACATAATTTCTACGACATTTGATCCGAATTGCCTCTACTTGCTACTGTCTCACTGGTTGTTCTCATTGTCATTAATGTGGAGTTGATTTGGCAAGGTGGATTGGCTTATGAGTTGATTTTTGTTGACTTGGAGTGTATTATTTGAGCAAATTCAGTTCCCATATTTCAAGAAGATCAATCCCTACATATATTATCTAACGTATCCTGCAAGTGTTTACATATATATATTATATTTAAATAATAATTAGCTATATTTTCGGGGATTTATTACATTAATCGGATATAAATTAACTAATATGTGAGAGTGTTTACACAAAATTATTTTTATTGAGTCCTACAAAATATTTAGTTTATCAAACAATACAAATTTAAGTTTTAATTTTACGTGATTAATTATTTATGAAATTTTATCTCCCGCAATTAAGGTTTCTAAGCTTATTAGGTCAATTTTGTTTTAGACTCCAAGAGCTTAAGAAAACCCTAATTTGAACAATGGTATAATTCAAATATTTATTTGAAGTTTAGATCTTGAGTTATACATTAGTTTATGTTTTTGTTATGTGTTTATAATCCTAATGCTTTATCTTAAAGTTGTCATTTCCCAAGTATAAACGTAGTTAATCAACTACTTAATATCGCCTCTGATATAGAAGCTAAATTACCTATATATTTTAGGTTTGGATACCCACTATGAAATCTTATCAATAATGTTTATTACTAACTAAGAATCTCGAATTTTAGGGTTTAAATCTAGGTATAGGTTCATTACTGCACATTGTTCTAGTCTCGGGTCTTTATTGAGTGCAATAGTAGTCATTTAATTTCTCTATTTATATTTTTCCATTTAATCTATTTGTATGACAAGGATTTGGATTTGAAAATTTGAGTTTCCTTTAATCATATCTTAAATTATTAGTTCAAGATATGAAATCTCGTTTTGGTATCAGTTAGGGTCAAAGAAGTTCTTTATTCAGTTCATAGATCCTAACCTAGCTAAATTTAAATTATGGATCTAATCTTAGGTTTTTGTTGAATTTTAGGTTTACTAACTACTTCATTCTTTCTATTCTAGAGTCGTGTATTATCGTGAAAGTTTCTGGGGTTTACAATGGAGCCGACTCTAATAGATTGGATCAACGAATCTCAACGATATGACGAAGCTATACAAAAGGTGAGACATGAAGTACAAGGAGGAAAATATGTTTATTTTAAGATAAATGAGGAGGATGTACTAAGAATGCAGGGAAGATTATGTGTGCCAGATGATGAAGAGATGAAAAATCATATTATGAGCGAGGCACATAACTCGAGATATACAATGCACCCTGGTGGTACTAAGATGTATCAAGGTCCTAAAAGTCGCTTTGGTATAATGGCATGAAAAAGATGTAGCTAAGTTTGTAATGAAATGTTCTACGTGCCAACAAGTAAAGATTGAACACCAGAAACCAGGAGGACTTTTGAAACCATTGACCATACCATAATAGAAATGGAATCAAATTACGATGGACTTCATGTGTGGTTTACCCCGAACATCAGCTGGATATGATGCCATATGGGTAATAGTGGATCAACTTACTAAGTCGATGCACTTCATCCCTATCAACATGACCTACTCTATAAACCTCCAAATTTTGGAATCAGGTTTAGCTTAAACCCTAATTGAAAAGTCAACTAGAAACCTTAAAGTCAATGAAACCCTAGTTAGACGTAATGGTTTAAATCCGACAATCCCGAATAAGCAACTCTAAGAAATTAAGTAGGAGATTAGTATGTAGAATAGTTCGTAATTATATAAGGAAGCTTAAAAAAAACAGATTAGTAAAACCACGAATCGTTTTGAATCCAAACGGATATAGTTCTTGAAAAATGTGTCATGGGCTTCGAATAGTAAAAATATTCCGAATATATCGTTAGACTCGTAAAAATGTAAAGTTTTCAAAAGTATCAGTTTTATATTTTTTCGATAAGTAAAAATAATAGATATCGCAATTATACGCGTATTTTCTTATTACCGGTACTTTATTAGTCATATCTACTTTACATTACACTATTCTTTTATCTCTACTTTTTCTAACACCTACTCTTACAACACCATAACCTATAACCTTTACTTTTTATCTTTCCCATAACTTTATTTCACATCTATCTTACTTATTACTTCATTTAATTAACAAAAATACAAAAATCAAACTCTCACTCTCCCCTCACACTTAATGGCCGGTGCCCCTCCCCCTTTGTCTCTCTCTCAATTTATTTTATTTCTTCTTTATTTAAATCACACAAAATTCACTCCTCATTTCCTATAAATATCCCCTTCCTCTTTCACTTCATTCATACAATTACTACCCATAAATCTCTACCAAATCTCTCTCAAATTTTCCTCTCAACACTGTCTCCAAATACTCTCTCAAAACTATCTCAAACCACCTTCTACATACACAAAACCCATAACCACATAATACTTCAAAAACCTTCTTTAGGTAAATTTTTCTTTATATATTCTTTTTCTCATTTCATGTAACTTTACATGACTATAGTGTGAGTTTCCAAAAATTAAATGTTATGGAAGCTACACTATGTTTATGTATTGTTCTTGTTCATGAATATCTATTTATGTTTATGCTGTTATTTACTTTGTTCATATTATTATTGTTATTATATCTAAGTATTATTATGTATCTATAAATACATATATATTATTTAGAGCATATAAGCTCACTTACAATTTATTTATTTCCATGCAAAGTAATTTATTTCTTTCATTGCAATTTATTTATTTCTTATTGTTTTAAGACTAGTCTTTAGTCTTAGACTTGTCCTCATCAAGTCAAAACAAATTTTTCTTTCTTTTATTTTATTTCTTTCTTTTGGGACTAGTCTACTTCTTAATCCCGGGAGCCTTGAAGAAGCTAAGGCTCTCAATACTTGACTTTATTCATCGTTTATGTTATTTTTGCTTGCTATTATTTCTCATAATCATGCCCATTAGGATTGTTGTCCAAATTTTCAAAGCTCCAATTATGTTTGATAAAAATGAGATTTTATCACCTAAAGAATAGTTTTACATGAAATATAAAATCTGTGGTTAAACCAAAGTAAAATTCTTTTCCAAGCTTTAGGAATAATTCACTACAACTTTAAAAACTACTTTTGTTTTGAAAAAGCTTTTTGAATCCTTTCTATATTTCTTGTTTTCTTAAAAGAAGATGACTTCGATACTAGAATAATTTTCATAATATAAGAAAATCCCTTAAAATAAAAATAAGAGTTTCAAAAACCAAGATTTTTCAAATAAATATTCAAATAAAACAAATAGGAAAAGTAGCACTAATGTTGAAAAATTGGAAAAGAAGAAATTCATTTTATCCAAAAAGTCATTTAGAAAAATAGTAAAACAAACATAAAATAATTCTTTGAAAACAAAGGAAATCAAAATATTCATTTTAAAAGGATTTACAAAATGAATTTCTGGCAAATTATAGTTTTCTAAACTCCTAAATAACATTGTCTTACTCAAAGAAATATGGTTGGATAACAAACATTTGAGCATGGATAAATATGAGCTAAGTATCTATGAAAAATGAATTTTCAACTATATAGATAACTAAGTATTTATCAAACAATTTTTGAAAGATTTAACGATTGAAACAAATTGTTTTTGGGTTAGGGAAAAATCCGTGGTGAATCTGGTCACCACTGTTTCAGAGCTTAAATGACTTAGTTTGAGAAAAATAGTTTTATAAATGGATAGATCTTTTTTAGTAGGTAGAAATCGGTATATTATATGTGCAATTCTGAGTTAAAATGACCAAGTTATGGCCATTTTAAATTGGAGTCTTCCCTTATACAAACTTTGATGTTCTCATGACATTGTTTTGTCAAAATTCAAGAAAGTCATCAAGAAATACTCATTTTAGGTATTTTCCTTAACTAGGTGATCCCGATGAAGGATACCCCTACCTCGAGGACTATTTCGAATAAGTGGATTATGTGAACGACTCATCCATTTAGAGAAGTGTCGACATGGCATCGTGAGTTTATTTCCTTAAAATGCTTTACTTGATTGTGCTTGTAGTCTAGTTACATTAGAAGTAAGAAAAGACAAATGGATATGTATGTGAGAAAAATTTTTGAAAGGACCTAAGAATATCGAGGTCGGGATTGATTAAATGTTTGTTTTAGTATAGCACTTGATTTGTATGAAATTCTATGATCAACTTAAATTTGTAATAATAATACTATGATATCATAAATAAATTGATTCATGCATACCACGAAGTGAGTCACATTGCATTGTGTTATTGTCCTTGGGTGAGAAGGATGGTAGCTCAAGTAGGAAGCAACACTTGGCAAATTGACCGAAAGCGATTGCTTGGCGACATGGAGTTAAATGCTTGGCAGAAAGTCCAAAAGCATGGCTCAATTCAAGTAGACTTAATATGTCTGGTGGTATTGATCGAAAGCATAACTTTTTAACTAAAACTACTTGTTTTGAGGTTACGTATCACTAAACCTCGAATGTAGGGCGTAAATCCATTCAACATATAGTTCCCAGAAAACTATATGTCATGTTTGCCCATGTGTACGTTGCATTTCATTTGTCTGCTTAAATAACTTGTTTGAATTCTTTTACACAAGAAGTTATTTATGGAAATAGTTCTCACTAAGCCTATTAGCTTATACCCCTATAGATATCTTTTGCAGTTTACCTATTTGTGGTTGACGCCACATGGACCCTACAGGCAGGTACTTTCCTTTTGGTTAAGGAATTTCTAGATAAAATTTAGTATTGGATAAGATATAGACTGCATAGAAATATTCTCGTAATAGATTATAGTATTTATGACTGGGGAATGCCTCTAAGATTTGTAAGACTATTCTTTTAAATAAGTGAATATTATGAATCCTCTTTTCTTAATTATTAATATATCTTCTTAAGCTTCATAATTCCATGTATAATCCTCTAAAATTGTAAGAGCACGCCTTACACTTAATATCAAAGCTTCTGGGAATGACTAAGGTTGTCATACTTAAGCTTTAATATTGAGTGTGGTGGACTGTTACGTTTAGGTTACCCTTTGGGGCATGACATACTCGATGGAGATGTTAGCCCAACTATATGTAAAGGAGATTATAAGACTACATGGAGTTCCAGCAGGAATTGTATCAAATCGAGACCCTCGATTCGTGTCAAAATTCTGGACAAGTCTTCAGAGGTGTATGGGAACTAAATTACATTTCAGTACAGCTTATCATCCACAAACCGATGGACAGTCAGAGAGAACTATTCAGACCTTCGAAGATATGTTACGAGCTTGTGTCATGGAATTCAAGGGAAGTTGGGAAGCAGATTTACCTTTGGAAAAATTTGCTTACAACAACAGCTACCATTCGATGATTAAAATGCCACCGTATGAAGCTTTATATAGAAGAAGATGCATATCACCTCTATTTTAGGATGATGTAGAGAAGTTAACAATTGGACCAGATCTTATCCAAGATGCCGCAGACAAAGTTAGAATCATTCAACAAAGGATGAAAGAGGCCCAAGATAGGCAGAAAAGTTAGGCATATCAAAAGCACCAAATTCTTCAATTTGATGTCAGTGATCATGTGTATCTAAAGGTAAAGCCAATAAAGAGTATTCATCATATACGGGCTCAAGAAAATCTAAGCCCAAGATATATTGGACCGTTTGAGATCCTCGAACGAGTAAGAGATCTGGCTTATCGCTTGGCGCTACCTCCAAATCTATCAAGACTACATAATGTCTTCCATGTTTCAGTGTTAAGAAAGCATGTACCCGACCCCGATGGGACTGTAGAGCTTAAACCAGTAAGATTAAAAAAGAACTTGACCACGAAGAACACCCAGTTCAAATTCTAGATCGGAAGGTTCAGAAGTTGAGAAACAAGGAGATCCTATACGTTAAAATATTATGGAGAAATCATTCACGAGAAGAGGCTACTTAAGGAGCCGAAGAGGAGATCCGAAAGAAGTACTTGAGTCTTTTTGAAGAATTAGGTACGGATTTCAAGTTTTGAGGACAAAACTTTCTTTAAGGGGAGTAAGTTGTAAACCCTTGAAATTTCGATTAATTGTAAGCTTAATCTTAGAATTAAAAGTCACCTGGAAACCCTGTAGGTTAACGAAAAACTAGTACAAACCTTAGAATTTATATCAGGCATTCCTGTATTCTTTAGCCCTAGAAAACTAAGTTGAAATAATTAGTGATAATAGTTCGTAATAATATAAGGAAATGTAAAAATATTAGATTCACAAATTTCGAGTGTCATTCGGACTCAAACAGGATCAGTTCTCAAAAAGCGTATCCCAAGGCTCGAAATAGTAAAAATATTCAAATGACACTGTTAGGGCCGATTTAATACAAGGATTTCAAAAATATTAGTTTCATAACTTTTCGATAACTAAAAATAACAGACATCGCAATTATACGCGTATTTTCTTACTACCGGTATTTTACTAGTCACATCTACTTTACATTACATTATTCATTACTATTCATTTATCTCTACTTTTTCTAACATCAACTCTTACACTCTATACACTTATTATCTTTATTTTTTACCTTTTCCATAACTTTATATCACATCTACCTTACATATTATTTTTTTAATATACAAAATTATAAAAAAAAAAAAAACAAATCTCTCTCCCTCTCTTTTCCTCATGATCGGTGCCCCCACTTCTCCCTCTCTCTTTTTTTTTCAATTTTTTCTTTATTTAAATCACTCAAAATTCACTCATCATTTTCCTATAAATACTCCCTTCCTCTTTCACTTCATTCACACATCTACTACCCATAAAATTACTCTCCAAAATTCTTTATAAACTTCCTCTTCAACACTCTCCCAAAATTTCTTTTCAAAACTCTCTTCTACTCATACAAACACTACTACCATTCTTACTTTAGGTAAGAAATCTTCTCAAATCTTTCTTACCATATCATGTAACTTTACATAACCATAGTGTGAGTTTCCTGAACTTAATGTTATGGAAGCTACATTATGTTCATGTATTGTTCTTGTTCATGAATATGTATTTATATATTTTTATGTTGTTATTTTACTTTCCTCATATTATTATTGATATTATGTTAACTTAATATATATATATATATATTTAACTAAATATAATTATGTACTTATATATAATCTTTAGAGCATATAAGCTCATTTGTTATTTATTTACTTCCAAGTTATGCATTTATTTCATGTTGTTTTAAGACTAGTCTCTAGTCATAGACTTGTCCTTATCAAGTTAAAACAACCTTTTCTTTATTTTTTTTTATTCTTTTTGGGACTAATCTATTCTTAGTCTCGGGATATCTTGATAAAGCTAAGATTCTCAATACTTGATATTTCTATTAGCTTGCTTATTATATTACTTATTATGTCTTTCATGTGTTTTCATAATTTCATGATTTCATATTCATGATTATGCATGAACATATTGATTTTTGTCTCAATAAGATAAAAAAGGAAAGGTTTTCTTAAATAAAAAGATGGAAGTTCTTTTCCAAAATAAATTTTGTCATGAAAGAAATGATTTTTCATAAAAACTTAGGAATATATTTTATCAAATATTTTCTAAAAATCTAGAGGAGTTTATCATAAATTTTAGTAATCAAAGAACATAAGAATTTTCAGATAATACATACATACACTTACAAAATCATAAAATAGAAAAGTTTTCTTTAAAAATTAAAATTTCAAATTCTTGTTTAACAAAAGTTTTACTAAACTTTATTTATCCACCAATACTCTAAAATATGAAGGAATTGACTTTTTTTTTTCATAAGAATAAAATGATCTTCAGGAATAAAATTAATAAAAAACTTAGGAAATCATTTTAAATTAAATGAAATAAACTTTAGGAAAGGTTAAGAAAATATAAAGTTTGATAGATTTTAACTACTCTAGTATTTAGAAACTACCCTCCCAATCCCTAGAAATTAAGCTATAAGAAACATAGAAAAACAAAAATCATTCTTTTGAAATTTAAAAGACTAAGGAAATGGAATTAAGAAGGAGAAAATACTCACTTAAAATAACTTAAGAAATTTTCTAACAAGCTCAGTAGAAATTATCAAAAGTTTTGCTTTTCCAAATTTCTAGAAAACTTTGTTTTTACAAAAATTCATGGTTGAGACAACTTCATTAAATTCATGCATTTGATATGAGTCAATATTATATATATATATATATTTATAAGGTCTTTCCAACCATTATAATATCTATATTTTTGGTACAAGTATTTGTAGATAAAGAAAAGTTTACAAAATTTAGTTTTGCAAATAAGAAAATTCGTGGTGAATCTAATCGCCATTGTTTCAGAGTTCAAATGACTTAGTTTGATGAAAATAGCTTTAGAAATGGATAGATCTTTTCGAATAGGTAGAAAACGGTATATTATATACCCAATTCCGAGTTAAAATGAGCAAGTTATGGCTGTTTTAAGTTTGAATTGTCTTATATACGAATTTTGATGATCTTATGACATAGTTTTGATAAGTACAACAAAATCAATAAGAAATACTCATTATGGGTATACTTCTTGATTAGATGATCCCGAGGAAGAGTATCCATACCCGGAGGATTACTTTGATTAGTGGATTGACCAATCGACTCATCCATAAGAAAGAAGTATCATCATGGCCGAGTGAGTATACTTTCCTTATTTTTCGTGCTTATATTTGTACTTGTAAATTTAGTTGCACTAGACTATAGGAAAGTTAAATTGAAAATGTATTATAACATGTGGAAAGAATATTAAGTATATCAAGGTACGAAATGCTTGTAATAAATTGTTTGTTTATTAACACGTTGAAGTGTCTGAAATTGGTTGATCACTTACAAGAAATTAAAAATAATGGCTAGGCTCTTAATAAAAGTTGATACATGCACTTCATATGTTGAGTCACATTGCATTCGCTATTATACAATTGGTGGGATAAGTGTATGATAGTGGTGGTAGGCATAACCAGTATATTATGTATGTGGTGAGTAGGAGCCTGTAAAAACTATATAAATTAATGGCTAGTAGGAGCCGGTAATAACTACATATTTTTATGGCGAATAGGAGCCGGTAAGATCTATAAACAATGGTTTTAAAAGAAGTAGTGGTCATAATAGGCCGGAATATCTAACCTCGAATAAAGAGCATAATTCATTTAACATATGATTCTCGGAAAATCATATGTCTTGTATGCCCATGTGCTTATTGTATTACATTTGCTTGTCTAATAAACTTAGTTGTTATTTTGTTTAAAGTACGATTACTGGGATTATACTCATTAAGCCCATAAGCTTATGCCCCTATAGATATTTGCATTCATAGAAACACCTTTTTTTGTACCCGAGGTCTACTCTTATCCACGTAATTTTTTTTTTGAAGCTTTTGAAAAAAATCTACTTGAATGGTTAGACTAGAATTCCTTTGAAATCTTTTGATGTAGTATTTAAATTTTGTAAAGACTATTAGTTATTTCGATCCTTGGAATTTAGCGGGGGTATGCCCCTAAAAATCATGTAATGGACCTTTAATTATTAATATTATAATCTATTTTATTTCTAGATTCTTGTATGTTCATTATTACTTGCTTAGACCACACTTCCCAAAGCGTTTCCTATTACCGCGTTAGATGCCTTACATGTAATACCAAGACTTTCGTATGACCAAGGTAGTCATTCTTAAGTCTTGATATTATATGTGGTAGACTGCAATGTTTACGGTACCTTTCGGGGCAGGATAATGGGGTAAGTGATAGCATATGCTTCTAGACAATTGAAACTGTAAACCCCTAAATTTTCGAAATCGGTTTAGCATAAAACCCTAAACCAAAGTCAAACGGAAACCCTAAAAGTCAACAAAACCCTAGTTTACCGTATCCATCTAAATCCGGCATTGCCGTTTTCTTTGGCCCTGAAAAACGAAGTTTGGATAATTAGCTCAAATAGTTCGTAATAACCATAGGCTTTATAAAAGTTTCAGTTTCGCAAATTCGGGTGTCCTTCGAACCCGATCGGATACAGTTCTCGAAAAACGTGTCCGGAAGCCCGGACTAGTAAAAATATTCTGAATACACCGTTAGACTCGTAAAAATATAAGTTTTCCAAAAATATCAGTTTCATAATTTTTCGGTAAGTAAAAATAACAGATATAGTTATTATACGCATATTTTCTTACTACCGTACTTTAATTGTCATATCTACTTTACATTACACTATTCATTACTATTCTACACTATTCTTTTATCTCTACTTTTTCTTACACCTATTCTTACACTCTACATAACCTATAATCTTAACTTTTTACCTTTCCCATAACTTTATATCACATCTACTTTACATATTACATCTTTCATTTTCCAAAAAGTCAAAAAATTAAATCAACCTTCCCCTCCTACAAGCATGGCCGGCGCCCCTTGTCCCTCTCCCTCACTCAAATTGTTTTAATTTTGCTTTATTTTAACACACAAAAATCACTCCTCAAAATCCTATAAATACCCCCCTCCTCTTTCACTTCTTTCACACTACTTCTTCTCTAAAGCTATTATAGCAAAATTTCTCTCCAATTCCTCTCAAGAGTTCTTTTCAAGAAGTCTTCTTAGTTTAGCTTGTTTAGGTAAGGAATTTCTCAAGATTTCTTCATGTTCATCTACTTAGTATGAGCTTAGTGTGTATTTTCTAAAACCATGAAGGTTAAGAAAGCAACAATAGGTTCATACTTTGTTTTTGTTCATAACCACAATTCTTTATGTTCATGTTTCCTCTATATATTCATTATGTTTTTCTTATGTTCATTTATGTCTCTTTTATGTTCATAACTATCTACTATATCTATATAGCTACATATACTATTTAGAGCATGTAAGCTCATAATCTTGCAATTTATTTACCTTTCATGCAATTTATTTACTTCAATGCAATTTATTTATTTCAAGTTGTTTTTAAGACTAGTCTCTAGTCTTAGACTTGTTCTCATCAAGTCAAAACAAGCTTTTCCTTCTTTCATCTCTTTTTATGGGACTAGTTTATTTCTTAGTCTCGGGAGCCTTAAAAAAGCTAAGAGTCCAATACTTGACTTTGTTATTTATGCTTTATGTTATTTTGTTTATTATTATTCTCATAATCATGTTCATTTAGATTGTTGTCCAAAAGTTTTATTTTCTAAAGATAATTAAATAAAAGAGGGCTTTTTGTCACTTAGGAATAAGTTTATGTGAAACATAAAAATATAAGATAACAAAAATAAACTCATTCATTTTCAAGTTACAAAAAGAATTCACTATGAATTTAGAAACTATTTTACTTAAAAAGCTACTTAAATCTTTGTTACTCTACCTTTTTTTCAAAAGAAAATATTTTGTTAACAAAAATGGTTCTTTTCATAAAGAAGGAACATAAGATGGATGACTAAGGAAATTTTTAAAACAAATAGGCAAAGAAAATTTATGGTTTGAAAATAATAAAGTTATTCCTTTTCAAGTTACAAGAGGAAAATAATAGAATTATAGAAATTAGTTTTTCTACAAAAAGTCCTTAATTGTTTCACATTGTTTTTATGAGGAAAAAAAATCTTCATGCATGGATGATTATTTCTGAAAATGAGAAAAAAAAAGGAATGAGAAATATCAAGTAAGGAATTTTTGCAAAACAAGTAAACAAAGGAATTTACACAAGAAAAATGAAGAATAACATATTTCCTAGAAAACTTCAAATATAGTAGTCATATAACTTAGAGAGTAGAAAATTTTATTTTCAAAAGTTACTTGGAAAGAGATAAATAAAACCAACATAAAACATTTTTAGAAAACAAAGAAAGCAAGGTATTCATTTCAAAGAAATTTACAAAAACAATTTCCGAAAAGCTTCAACCCGACATTGTTTTACCTAAGAAAAATAATTTGGACAACAAGACACTTGAGCATGCTTAAATATGAGTTATATAGTTATAAAAAGAGAATTTTTCAACTATATAGATAACTAAGTATTTATCCTTGAACCAAAGTTGTTTTTACTTGGAAATCCGTGGTGAATTTTGTCGCCACTTTTTCGGAACCTATATGGCTTTGTTTGTGGGAAATAAATTTAGAAATGGGTAGATCTTTTCGAGTAGATAGAAATCGGTATATTATATGCGCGATTCCGAGTTAAAATGACCAAGTTATGGCAATTTCAAGTTGGAACATTCTTCTATACGAACTTTAACATTCTTTGACATTGTTTTGTCAAAATTCAAGAAAATCTTCAAGAAAAACTCATTATGGGTATTTTCTTTGGTTAGGTGATCCCGAGGAAGGATTTCTTCACCCCGAGAACTATTACAATTAAGTGGAGTGTGTGAACGACTCATCCGCTTAGAGGAATAGACGACAAATGGCATCGTGAGTTATTCCCCATTATTTTTCATACTCTTGATTGTGCTTGTAAAATTAGTTGCACTAGAATTTAAGAAAAATCAAAAGGAAGTATATGATAATATGTTGAAAGAATACCAAGTATATCGAAACTCGATTTGTTATAATAAAGTTGTATGTGCTTCAATATCTTGGAGTGTTTAAAATTGGTTGATCATTTGAAAGAAGTTAAATGTAACTACTAGACTTTAATTAAAGAAATTATTCATGCACTTCATATGTTGAGTCACATTGCATTCACTACTATACAATTGGTGGGACAAGTGTATAATAGTGGTGGTAGACATAACCGGTATATCATGTGAGTGGCGAGTAGGAGCCAGTAAGAACTACTTAATTTGATGGCTAGTAGGAGCTTGTAATAACTACAAGTTTTTTATGGCTAGTAGGAGCTTGTAATAACTACAAGTTTTTGATGGCTAGTAGGAGCCTGTAATAACTACAAGTTTTTGATGGCGTATAGGAGCCTGTAATAACTACAAGTTTTTGATGGCGTATAGGAGCCGGTAAGATCTATAAAAGTTTTTTTTTTTAAAAAATAAAAAAAAGTTGTGGCTGTAATTGGCCTGAATACCCAACCCCGAATGAAGGGCGTAAATTCATTCAACATATGATTCCCGGAAAGTCATATGTCTTGTATGCTCACGTGGTTGTTGCATTTCATACATTTGAATAATAAACTTGATTGATAATTTACTTCGAGTATGAATTTTTGGGATTTACTCACTAAGCCTAGTAGCTTATACCCCGATAGGTATCTTTTGCAGTTCCCTTACTTATGGTTAAGGCCACGTGGACCATGCGGGCAGGTAATCCCTTTTGAACATTAGAAATCTGGATAAAGTATAGCTCAGTATTAGCATGATAATATGTATAAAATAGATTAGTAATTCAGGGAGTTGTTCCTAAGAATGTAAAGTCTTTGCCATGAACAATTAATTATTGTGAATCCTCTTTTCTTAATATGTTTTTATATCTCCTTAACCTTCATTAATCCACATATGGTCCTCTAAAATTGTGAAAGTAAGCCTTACACTTAATATAAAAGCTTTTGGAAATGACTAAGGTTGTCATACTTAAGCTTTAATATTGATGTGGCGGACTGTCACGTTTAGGGTACCCATTGGGGCGTGACAGAAACCTTATGAGAAGAATTATCTAACACATGATCTTGAGTTAGCAGCAGTTGTGCATGCCTTGAAGTTGTGGATACATTATTTATATGGAGAAAGATGCATGGTGTATACAGATCATAAGTGCTTGAAGTACATCTTTACACAGAGAGAGCTGAATATGAGACAAAGGAGATGGTTAAAACTTATCAAAGATTATGATGTAGATATTCAGTATCATCTTAAGAAGACCAATGTTGTAGCAGATGCCTTGAGTAGGAAAAGAGTTGAGAATCTAACTGTTTTGATTGCTTCTGAAAGGCACTTGGTAGATGATATGAGAAAATTTGAATTGGAGATAGTAACCAGACAAGTAGATGCAAGATTAGCAAACTTGCAGATTCATCATACTCTAATCGAAAGGATTAAAGCAGCATAAGTAGATTATCCAAGTATACATGAAATAAAGAAGAGAATAGAAATTGATAGAGCACCTAAATTTCATGTTAATGAAGAAGGTGTTATGAGATTCAAAGGAAAAGTTTGTGTGCTAAAACAAGGAGAACTGAAGAAGGAATTATTGAAAGAGGCGTACTATTTCTAGTTAGTCCATACATCCTGGAGAGAACAAGATATATCAAGATTTGAAGAACTTATATTGGTGGAATAATATAAAGAAGGAGATAACAGAGTATGTTTCCAAGTACTATACATGTCAGTTGATCAATATTGAGCACAGGAGACTAGCAGGTGAATTGAAACCTTTGCTAATACCTCAATAGAAGTGGAAGCATATAACTATAGATTTTGTTTCTACTCTGCCTAGAACTAGAGAAAGATTAGATTTGGTATGGGTGATTATTGATACATTTACCACTGGGTGTACCATGGAAGGTTAGCAAAGATGTACATCAAAGAGATAGTAAGGTTACATGGAATTCCAGTAGCCATTGTGTTAGACAAGGATACTAAATTTGTTGGAAGACTTTGGAAAAGTCTGCATCAAGCTTTAGGTACCAAAGTTGTTTTCAGCACATCCTATCATCCTTAGATAGATGGACAATCTAAAAGGACCATCCAGATCCTGGAAGACATGTTGAGAGCATGTGTTTTGGATTTCAAAGGTAGTTAGGACGAACCATTGCCATTGGTGGAGTTTGCTTACAACAACAGCTATCAAGCGTCAATTGGGATGCCTCTGTATGAAGCTTTGTATGGTAGGAAGTGTAGATCACCAATCCATTGGGATGAAGTTAGTGACATACAGGTTTTGGGACCAAAATTGGAGTAGGATGCTGTTCACAAAGTCAAGTTAATCAGACAAAGGTTATAAGCTGTCCAAAGTCGTCTGAAAAGCTATGCTAGCAAGTGAAGAAGGCCCTTAGAATTTCAAGTAGGAGAGCATGTTCTATTGAAAATCTCATCAATTAAGGGCGTTGCTAGATTTGGCTTAAGAGGCAAGTTAAATCCTAGATGTGTGAGACTTTATGAGATTCTTGAAAAAGATAGGCGGTTTAGCATACAGATTAACTTTACCGCCTAGTTTGGAAGGAGTACATAATGTGGTCCATGTATCTATGCTAAGAAAGTATGTTAAAGATCTGGATGAGATAGTAGCTTTGGAACCATTAGAAGTACAACCAAATCTATCTACAGTTGAAAAGCTAGTCAAGATTGTAGACACCAAAGAAAAGATTTTAAGAAGAAAAGTGATCAAGTGTGTAAAGGTACAGTGAACCAATCAATTAGAATGAGAAACTACTTGGGAATTAGAAGAAGAAATGAGGACAAAATACCCAAAGCTTTTCAATAACCCAGGTAACTTTTGAGGACAAAAGTTCTTTTTAGGAGGGGAGATGTAATATACAAATAAATAAGTTATAAAGAAGAGAAATGTGTCAATTGATATAAAATAAGAAAGTTTTAAGGTTAAAAACTAAATATGTTGGTGTTGTGATCACATGGTAGAGACATGATAGAAAATGGAAATTGACAAACTGTACAATGGCTTCAATGCCCCAGGTGTAGGATCAAGCACTAATGGTGTATGTGTCTGTGGCTTAGGCAGCTTTGATCCACCGTTGATTTCACAAATTTTGACCAGAATGTTGTACATCGCCAACTTATGTATACTGCCGGCTTTGAAGTTTATGCCGCAAGCGTACATGCCAGCATATACCTGAAGAAAAATGACTCAAGATGAATGGCAAACAGATACAGCACCAGTGTTAACGTTTACATTACCGGCCTTCAAATTACGCTACCATTGTACATTATAAAACTGCCAGCATACGTTTACGAAGGAGATGAAAAGTTGCACTTCCTTATATGCATCCTTTGCTTTCCGTACCAGACATACTCCTAAACCTAGATATTTCTTCTTTAAGTGATCATAGCCACCAAGAGGATTTAGAAGTTCATATCAGGTAATCAGATTATTATCTTTTCTCAAGATCTATAAGGAACCATTTTTCCTTAGGGTTTTAGTTTATAATTTTGAAGAAACTTTTGAAGAGAAACCCTAATTGAGTTGGAGATCTGATTTGCGATGATTGAGAAGGATTAAGGGTTAATATTATGTAAATTTAGGTTTTTTTTTTATCTCTATGATTATATCAAAATGTTTTTCTATTGAATTTATGGTCTGAATTGTGGTGTATCGATTCTAAGGTTTGGAAAGATCTATTGAGGAGAATTGTTGTTCTGGAGGAGTTTTATATTTCAATCAAGGAGAAAGGTGTGGATTTCTATTTTTGTTGGGATTAGGGTTTTAGATAAAAATTGGATTAGGATTATGTAATGAAAATTGTATTTTGAAATCTGTATGTTTATGTGATCAGGGTTTTGGTGATTTAGAGTCTTGTTCTTTGGAAATCAATTCAAATACGACCTTATCTTGTTTGTTGTATGTGTTTGTGGGATTGGATCTGCTTGTTGTATGTGCTGTAGTTTAGAATTCCAAATTAATCTAATTCTATATGGCTTGTTAAATTGTTTTGCTACTTATAATTGGTTGCGGCTAGTAAAGACCACACAGAGTATGTAACTAACGCTAGCAACCTGATGATCCTTGTGCGGTGTTGTCCCAAATGGAGTTGCACCCATATATATTCGAGTAGATTAGGTTTTGGCAGTATAGCCACAGGTGTATGGGAGATTCTCAACACTAAAATATATATGTATTATCTATTTTCTATACTGCATATTTTTATGGAGTCATGGGTTACTCCATATTTGAGACTAGATGCATATGGTCCTAAATTGTGTTGTTTGCCAGTTAATTACAAATAATAAATTGTGTTTGTTGCATTAGAAAAAGTTGCATGTGAATATGTATGTTGTGTGTGCATATGCATTTGTATATGATTAGGCGTACTGGGGTTTTTAGCTCATTCCATTCATTTTTCAAGAACAGGAGAAGATCAGATGATTTATGATCTTTTTGGTTATGACATCTTTATTGATCATGGAGATGGCAATAATGAACTTGACTTTCCTGCTGAGGACCAATAGATTTTGGATCTCTAGAGATAGGAAGAAGATTTAAGATTATATGAAGTTTTATTTGAGACTGTTATTAGTTTTGAAAGATTTTATATGTTTGATGGATTATTTATGGGATTCTCCTTTAAGTTATAAGTTTGGATTATGTTGGCTATAGTTTATGCTAACAAAGTTATTTGAATATTTTGTTATTTAAAGTATTTCAAACAGGTAACTTTATGTGAGTATTGGAGATTTATATTATTATATATATTTATGGATTAGAATTTCATAGCATTGGCATGTTTTTATAAAGAGAATGACACGTAATAGGTAGTAATGCCTACAGATGAGGACGTTACACTCGTGATGAAGCCTGGTATAGACACTGTGAAGAATGTTAGTAAAAATCACGATCTTGAAGATGCCCGTGACAATGCTTGTGATCATACAGACCACACCCTACTTCACGCCTATGATCTATACGAAGATTAATAATCTGAGAGGATCACAGCCCGTGTTCCGGCCATGACAAGGGTTGTTTCAATGCTGACAATTTGATTTATTTTATATATTTTCATCTTATTAGGTTTCTTTTGTTAGATTTAGTTGGGTAAATACTGTTTTGCCCTTAATTAGGCTATGGGTATATAAAGGCTTTCTTTGTAAACATTAAGAAGTTTTGACTAGTTGAATGAAAATTTTCTCTTCTTAAGAGTATTCGCTTGAAACCCTAGCTTTTATCAATCTCTCAATTGTGGCAAGTTGCAAACACGAGTGAATAATTATGAGTCATATCAGTTATTTGTGAGTGTTATACCATCTTTCCTTTTCTTGGTAATTCATATCCAAGAGAGGTAAAGAGCCTACCTTGATTTTCAAGAAATCCTAGAACTTGTGTTAAGTCTTAGGCTTTTTTCGGATTGATCTAGTATTAGTCCATAGATACATTAGTGATTAGACTCCTATGCATATCATTTAGTTATAAAAATGAGCAAAGTTTAAGTATTAAATTGATATTTTAAACTTCAGGTAGTAAATTACAAAAATGCATAAAGTTTGAGTACCTAGTATGACAATTACTCGACAAATTTTAGTGGCTAATACCTTTTTTGGGGGGCTGGGCCTTGAAGGCCTTCCTTTGTGGGCACATCCTTACCTAGAATCTTAATAGCAAAAGTTTGGTCAAAATTATCACCTCATTATAGTTACAAGCTCTTAGCCCATCCCTAGTGGCTCAACAAATAGTCAGTGGCAAGGATTAATGTTGACTTATGGTATGTGAGGTAAGGTGAAACCGCAGCAGGCAATTTTTGGAAGTATGAGATTCAACTATAATACGTTATGAATAGATTATGTTTGTTTATGGCTACACTT
This sequence comes from Combretum micranthum, assembly GCA_024138025.1. Lineage (NCBI taxonomy): Eukaryota > Viridiplantae > Streptophyta > Magnoliopsida > Myrtales > Combretaceae > Combretum > Combretum micranthum. Next base: position 49,564 of record JAMXBD010004112.1, read on the forward strand.
GCTGATGATTTCCGTTTTGGATAGCTTTTTAGAGTTATCGGCTGTTATAAGATGATATCACATATCGTTGATGGTTTACAAGTATCTACCTATACTTGTTAATTTATACTCTGGTATTGTCCTATATTTATTTAATTAATCTTGTATTTTACTCAATAAGTTCAATTTAAGCTAAATAAAAACTTCGATTGTACATGTGTCAATGATAAAAGTAGGGTCAGTTTAAAGTTTAAAAAAGAAATTGCTTGATTTATCTAGTGAATTCAGTTTTTGTGCCATTATACAAATCTTTTTTTTTTTTTTTATTCCTGTTGGTCTTTTCAATATTTAAAATGTTCAATGTTTATTTCCAAAGCTCATAACAGAAACTAAAGAATGGACTAAAATTTTGTCCAGTTTAGTCTCACAAACTGTTAACAACCAAACACTCCCAAAATCATTCACCTTTTTCATCAAACCATTCAATCGAAGTCTTTACAAGGGCCACAATCGAAATCTTCATCAAGCATAATTTTGAAGGTGAAGATTGTTTTCTAAAATTTAAATCAACGTAAAAAACCTAATTTTCCATCCGACTTTTCTCTCTTTTTTCTGTTTTCTTATCTTTTTGCTCCCTTATTGATAGAGTTATCCAAATTATCATCAAAGTTCATATTTTATGTCTCTTTCTCTGCTTTGTGTCATGACCTTATCACTAGACCTATTATTTAAATTATGGACAAGTTCAAATTTTGCTAAAGATTATTTATTTGACAGAAGTAGACTACATCATGACCTTTTCGCGTGAATGGGAAAGATTTGGCTTATTGAGATTGTGACTTAGAATACCTTTGGAAAAACAAAGATGGAAAAGGAAAAAATATAAAAGATTGTTGTTGGACGTTGGTGAACAGCGAAGTCTTTTGAGAGATTATCTCTTTCACTACAAAATCATCTATTTCCAATAAATATGAGAATTCTGCCATTGTTGTTTTATTTGGTATGCAAAGATCTTCCTTTGGATATTAATAAAAGTTCCCACAATTAGGCACACTTACATTATGTGAATTACTTAAAAATAAGAAATGTTCTCATCTAGAGATTTAGGTTTTTATTTTGATATTTTTGCAGTTTGATTTAGATTAATAATTAGAATTTTGATTTTTATGCTTTTGATTTTGTTGTATAATAGAATGTACATATTTGGGAACTTTTTAAATAAGTAGATTGGATGCTAAGGTAAATCTGTGAAGAATGGTGTCTTGAAGTCTTGAACTAGTCTAAGGAAGGAAAAAGAAAATGATGAACTCTCTTTCTTTTATTATTCTTATTTCTAGGAGAAAATGTCAAATTTGATATTTCAAAACTTTGCAAAAAATTCAATTCAATTTTGACCTTTTAAAGTGGCCAATTTAATATCTAACTAAGCTTTTAGTAATTGTTCTTACTATCTTTTTAACACCATTAGCTCTATTGCGGACATGGAGTTTTATTGTTAGATATGATGGGGAAGTTGTAAAAATTCAATAATAAACTATCTTTCACACACATATACATACAACAAAGCAAAACGGTCTAAAGAAAATAGTAAAATAGTAAAAAAATTTAATTGGATATTGAATTTGACAATTTTAAAATTTAGATGCTAAACTAAATTTTTGTGTAAAATTTAGATACCAAATTTGATTTAAAGACCGCTTCGTAAATAGTGGTTTATGGTGAAGAAAATGTGTGTTGGCTTTTGTAGGGAAAATTACAAAAGAATAATTCAATGATGCTATGATGATATATTTGATTAATTAAAAAGAACTAATATGAGCTTAAATGGACTTCTTTATTTATTTATTTTTAGATACGATTCGTGCTACATGTTACTGGCCCAAAATGCCATATAGTAATGAATTGGCAATTAGTAGTTTATATTAATATATAAAGACAAATATCGCTCCACAATTTGTTATAAAGGTAAAGGCTATGTCATGCAACAATTGTTAGTTAAGTTAACACTCCAATTGACAATTTAAAAGTCCAGATATTTAATTGCAAATTTACTAAAATCTTAAACGTCAAATACAACATTATTTCTAATATCAAATTAATTTCTTTTATTGTATTCCCAGGTGAACCACTCATATCATGCTTTGACTTCAAAAGAAGGTAATATAAAATCGAAAATCCATTGAATTTGACCAAAAACATATTATTTGGGACAGCAAATATTTTTTCATTTGACGTGATACTCTCCTCGTTGACACGAAAAAGAGAGAGGACAACTCAAATGAAAAAGACTATACGTGTAAATTGGCAACCTAGAAAAGAACTAATCCAAGCCACCAAATATTTTTTCATTTGACGTGATACTCTCCTCGTTGACACGAAAAAGAGAGAGGACAACTCAAATGAGAAAGACTATACATGTAAATTGGCAACCTAGAAAAGAACTAATCAAAGCCACCACATATAACAAGACAATAGTTGACATTTCATAAAACAAAAGTGATTAATTTCAGTTTGGGGAGAGACGAGACAAGACCCTGCATTCACTGAGGATTAGGTGGGCGGCTATTTGCAGCTGAGACTCTGGAACCCCATTCTAGTAGTTCTTTGCTTGTATCATCCTTGTGACATAACACTTCGATGAAGCACAAGCAGTCTTTCTTTGGTCCAGTTGCTGTCTGGATTGCTTCAATCAGTTCTTCTTCACAATGAACCTACAATTAGGAAGGCATTAGTAATCACAGAAAGCCCCACTTAGGATGGATAATGTGAATGACATTAGCACAAACCATTTAACCCACTTACCTTCATCGTCCAGCAGTTTCCCTCGCCATTGTGGATAGCGTCGACCAAACCCGTGTAATTCCAGTTCTTGATTACATTGTAAGGCCCATCATGGATCTCAACCTCAATGGTATAACCACCATTGTTTATCAGGAAAATGATGCTTTTCTGCTTGCATCTCAACATTGTTGACACCTCTTGTGCAGTCACCTATGACAGGATCACCAAAATGAAAATTTAGCTCATTGATGAGTTGCAATTCAAGCAACATTGTCTTGGGCTTGACAACAATTTGCTTGTTAGGAATGCACAGTCAACTATATCTCGGTTTGGTGAATGACTCAAGGTATAAACAAGGAAACCAATTTAGTGTATCTACCTGGAAGCTCCCATCTCCAATGGAAGCAATGACTCGTTTATCTGGCACTGCTTGTGCATATCCAAGAGTAGCACCAACAGACCAACCGATGGATCCATATTGCATTTGAAATTCATACCTACAAAAAATTAAAAAATTCAAAATTCAACTAATATGAAATACAGCACTCTTATCAGACAAAAAATTTCCGTTCAGTACTTACCCACAACCCTTGGGCAGCTTCAGCTTCTGGCAGTTGAACCATGAATCCCCTGTCTCAGCAATAACAGCTGTTTCACTTGAAAGCATGTTTTGTATGTGCTGGAAAAGAACGTTAACCCTCAAAGGCTCTTTAGGCGCACTCTTCAAAGGATGTCCATCAGGGACGTAGATCCTATGATAATTCTCATAAACAGTAGTGTTGCACTTAATCCGCTTTGCTAGAGCCTTGAGGAAATCTTTCATCAAAACACATCCAAATGCAGGACCATTTGCAATAACAACCCGATCGGGCTGCACAATAATGGCTTTTTCCTTCTTCAGAAGAAGGGAGTAACCAACGGAGCTATAGTCATTGAAAATTGGCCCAGCAAATAAGTAGGCATCTGCAGATTCCACAATTTCTGCGCAAAAAGCAGTACTTACAGCACCCCAGTAAGTCCCGATAAAGTGGGAGTGGTGCTCCGGGACAAGCCCTTTAGCAGATGGCATTACAGCAAGGGCATAGCCACAAGCATCAGCTAGTTCGACAAAGGCATCGCACGCCTTTGCTACACGAAGTTTTGGCCCTCCCACCAGGACAGGCTTCACAGCTTTGTTCAAGAACTCAGCAGCTGCTTCGACTGCAGCTTCCAGCCCCATCTGATTGCTCAACCTGTATTAATGATCATAAGCAATAAAAGCTGGTCACATATTTCCTCGGACAAAAGCCAGAAATATAGGGACATGTCATATACTGTTAAAAAATTAACATGATAATCTATTGTTTACTGTTAGGCCAGTTCAAATTAGTCATAACTCTTTGAAATCAAGAAAACTCTTCAAGTCATTCGATTAGAGACAAGAACAATCACATACCTGGGGGAGATTGAGAACGGAACAGGCTCACGGCTAAAAGTCGGATGAGGGATTGCAGCTAGGTTACACCCGACACTGATATATACAGGCTTGCTCTCCTTTAAAGCAGTAGAAATGGCTGTGTCTATCAACTCATGCGCATCTTCCAAGTTATTGACAACCGCCTACGGAAATAAACAATTAAACACATAAAATTTTAGTAAAGCTATTTAGTAAAGACATCAAATTTCTAATAGTAAGATTTATTTATTTATTTTAGAGCGCCATTAACGTGATAAGAATCATGATCTTGTTAAACATTATACCTCAGAAAAATATACGAGAAACATAAATAAAATGGCAGGATCCATAAGCAAATAGTAGCGTACCTGATAACAAGTAACAGTTTGGAAGCACCTAAGTTCTTGGCTAAAATCAGGCAACCCAATAGTATGGTGAAGAATCCTGTTCGTCCCATAGTCATTGGAGTTTGGCCCCCCAACTATGCATATAAGAGGCAAGTTCTCACTGTAAGCCCCAGCTATGGCGTTCAACACGCTGAGTCCACCCACGGTGAAAGTAACAACACACGCCCCTACGCCCTTGGACCTGGCGTACCCATCGGCGGCATATCCAGCATTCAGCTCGTTACAGCATCCGATCAAGTTGAGCCCTGGCTCCGCTATGAGATGGTCGAGAAGGGTGAGGTTGAAGTCCCCAGGGACGGAGAACACGTCGTTGACGCCAATTTGGACGAGGCGCCGGGCTAGATGGCGGCCGAGGGTGGCGCAGGAGGAGACGACGTGGGAAGGTGTGGAGCTCTGGATGGTTGAAACGACGCCGTTGGGTGGACTGCCGACGCTGTTGTTGTTTGGCTTGCATGTGTCAAGCGAACCGATCTTAGTGTCCATAGGTGATAAATGAGTTAAAATGGCTTGAGATTTTTTCTTTTTTTTTTTTTTTTGGGTGGTGGGGTGGGCGAAGAGGGTTTAAGAGTTTTTGTGAAGTTTTGAGTGATATGGTGTAGATGTTGGAGGAGTTGCAGGGTTAAGGGTTTATATACAGCTAGTAAGGAAAGAAAGCAATCTTGGCTTTTTCTTTAATAAATTATATTTATATATTTATTTTCTATTTCTTTCCATGATAAAAATTTCCGATGGTTCGATTCTGCTAATTTCAAACCGCTTGCGATTACATGCTCATTTTATTAGTAGAAATAGGATTGCACGTTTCTTGCATATTTCAATCCTTTCTCACCAATTTAACCGGATGGTCCGGCGTTATTTTTTACCCGGTAATTGCTAAAAAGAAGAGAGAATTCGATGGGCGGTTTCAAGTGGATGGAGGTGAGCAAATGGAAAAGGGAGTCTGTGGATTTTAGTAAGACATCAAATTTGAGATTGACCGTGGAATTTCCAAAATAAGGTTGGACAGATAGATCGTGGAAAGAAATTGTTGTCCAACTTGCAAGTATCACATGTTTATGTCGAATAGCAGTTTACTATCCAAACATACTGTTTATATTGTGTATTTTTGTGAATAAAAATCTGATATATATTAAATAAATTAAAAAAATTAAAATAAAAAATATTTTATAGCACGTATTTAATGTTTATTTAGGAGAACACAACAAAAAACAGTAAACTTGGGACACTGAATTTTTTTTATTTATGTCTCGTCGCCACCTGAATTTATTTAATTGCCAATGGAAATTCCTCCATCCCCACAGGCAGGGACTATTTCAATTGTATTTTATTTACTCCTGTTGATACGCGCGTTCCAATGTCAAGGTATTTTGCGGTATCTGTGGGGGCTATCCAGAAAAATATTAGATATTATAGGATGTAACTATTAATTATATAGTAGATAGTTTTTAAAGTAATTATCATTTATATATATATATATATATATGTACCGTATAATACCTATTCAAGTTTTTCTCGACTATAATTCATACTGTTTACAAATTATAAGAAGTGCTTTGGTTAGTAGGAAGCCTTTCTTGGCTATAATTCATACTATAAACAAATTATAAGATGTAATTTGGTTAGGAGGAAACGGGGTAATGCGGCTCACAGATAATTACACAGAACTTGTTAATTACCATTTTAATTATTATAAATTATAATGACATAACCTAAGTTATATAAATGTCCAATTTCACTTTTTATAAAAATTATATATTTTTTTAATTACATGGAAATGAGGATTTGAAACCGATACCTCATACTTAGAAGACAAGGTAAATGCCATTGTCCTATAATGCCATTCGTTAATATTTAAACTAATCAATTTAGCCAAAAAAAAAACTATAATTATCTGAATTCTCAATTTTTCGCATTCCGAACTTGATTCCGCCGTTTCAAATTGTTCCGAAGCAAATTTTCTTTCTCCTTTATTTTTTTGGATTTCCCTTTATCAATGTCGGGGATGATTATATCTGTTTTTCAATAATAATCAGAGCTTTGAAATTATCTGGTAAATTGGGCATTTTCCACCTTATCTCGTCAAATCCGGCAAAATGGCAATCGAGGAATAGACAGATAATTAAATAATGAGGAAAGAAGATTGAAGTTAGATAAACATTCTCATTATCTTTTGTACACTTGACAGGATTCTGTAATTAATTCTCCAATGGGATCGATATACCTACATATTTTGTATATTCCTCGACCACTTAATGAATTACAAGTGCATCGGACCGCTTGTTAATTAAATAATAATATACTTTTTGTTTTGTAACTTGTTTCAAATGGTTCTGTCATGCCCCAAACTAGGTTCAAAGCGTGTCAAACACCACATATAATACTTACGCATTATACGTTAAGACTAACCTAATCTACAGTTTATCGTGATCGTTGCTAAATAAATTTTAGATTCAAAAATCGTTGAATTATTTTGTAGAAACAAGTAGAAAATTGCAGCAGAAAATATAAACTTTTGCAAAAGACTTTTAAATAGTCTACTTCCATGAGTAGATCAACATTTATAAATAAGTATCATACTATTAGGTATTTCAAAATACACAGTATCTAGTATCCCAAAATACAACCATGGGCTCATAGATATGCCATCATCAACTCATAAGTTTGAAAAAGATGATTGATAAATTTTGCCAATTGCATAAACACTTCAACGTTCCTACGCACTCAACTCGTTAAAAAGCTCCTTTAGAGTCGCCTCATGCCCGATAATCACAAGCATCCACATCATCATCTAAAAAAGAAAGGAATGAGCCAAAACCCAGTACGATAGCAACACATGCACACAAGAGATGGGCACTTATGCCTATTCTATATGCAATGCAACAACCAATAGTTTATATCTTTAAATTAAAGTGTGATAAATAACAGTGGAGCACTCACACTCCGGTAACATGCTGAGAACCTGGGGGTCCTGAGTAGCAGCAACTACTCAGGGGGTTGATATAGGTAGCTCGAACACCTATATTCCCTATAGGATCATCTAGTAAATAGCCTCATCTGAAGGCCATAGCCGTTACGCATCTCTATCCATATTAGTCCATTGTGATTAAGCAGAGTAACAGAGCCCATATATTAAACTGCTTAATACAACTTCTTTCTAATATGAATAAACGTTATTTCAATATCGCCTCCCCCATCAGCTACCCGCCAAGCCATTAATAACCATCATTTGCCCAATGTCAATGATGGGAGATGGCCTAAGCACCTAACTACCATGCTGGCACCACCTAGCAAGGTTGTCGCCCCTCGGACCGAGTTAAACGACCACGCACAAGCAGCAAGCAATCATTAAGGCCATCTTTAAGTATTAATTGATTTAAGATGCCTATCCTAACAAGCAACACATAAGTCACTGTGTACCTGATACAAAATCTATGCTTTGAACAATTAGAAGATAGACCAAAAGATAAGCAGAATGTAGACTCTTAACAAATATCTGTTTCAAAGATTAATTCATATAAGCATTTGAATCAATTATCAACTTATATCAAACTCGTATTAATTACTTAGTTTTTTAGCAAATATACATTTGAAACAACATAGTCCTCTTATTATTCATGGTCTATCATATTATAATTATCTTTAAGCCATTTACCAGTTATTCTGATCATATAATAATTTACTAGTTAGATTAACAGATAAGTATAAATTGTTGGTCTTTGAAGAATTTACAAATCAATACTAGTTAATAAATCTATATTAGCTTAATTTAGCTAAGTCAAAATAGAATTAATCATTCAAATTCATTCTATATTCAACTCAGTATACTAAACCCATTTTATGGTAATTAGGTTCCTAAAATGGTAATTTCAATAACATATCCTATAATCAATCTAACAAACTTTTTACTAAGTAAAATATATCATTTAAAATATAATTATTTTATTTATATCATTTATAATATATTTTTACATCCAAATAGTTTATGGAATTTAAACTAGTTTACTATTATGTTTATATTATGTTAAAAAATCATATTTATTTTTATTTTATTAAATAAATTCCTAAAATCAAAATAATTAATTATTTATCTTAGAATTCATATATTAATATGAAAATATATTATTTACATTTATTTTATATTTATTTTATTAGAATCAATCTTCCCAAAGTTTCAATATTTTTATTTCTAATAGGGAACTAGTGTGCACCCAAACTGTAATAAATCGGTTCACTATCTTAAACTCGGGTTCTTGAGCTAAAATTTTTATGTAAACTCTGCAACAAATATATTTACATGTTTATAAGTTCATTTGGCCTAAACTAATTATTTAATTATGGTTTTAATTTTAATTGATTCAAGACTGTCATGAAGAAAGCATAGGCAGCAACGACCGATCGGTTAGATTGAATTTGACCATTAAAGAGACTGTTCTTGTCCGATTCTTTACACAAATTAAAATAGACATCTCAAGATTTCAAAAAATTATAGTTTCACCCAAAAATGAAAAGAAAAAGTCACTGGTTTAGCATATAGACATGTTAAACTATCACTTTTATAAATTTCATCCAAAAATAATTTTATTTAATATTTTGTTTAAATTTGTTAATTTAAACTTGGTAGATTACTTATATATGCATATAAATCCATTTTCTAGCATATTTAAATCATCTAAAATATTTTTATTCTATGTTTCATTATCTAGCGTATAATTATATTTATATTTTACAACTAAAATCATAAATCAAGACTCAAATCATCATTATCTACACTAATTTCTTATTTTCCAACATATCAACATAACATACACACACACACACACACACACATATATTAATATATATTTCAACAGAATTTATGTTTAATATTTGATAATTTCATTTTAATAAAATATATCAATTCAACACATATATTCATACATACATATATATAGACTTGCAATAATTTACTTGAATTTTTAACACATACACAGATATATATATATATATATATATCGGTTTTTATGCTTATATATACTATATTAATTAATTCTTAAATATAATTTTTTTTTTGTAGAAATTTATATGAATTTTACATATCATTAACATAATCAAATTAATTATAATTACTTATTTGAATTAGCAAATAATCCTTATAAATCTTTATTTCTACTACTCCAAGAGATTATTGATGCTTCTAATGCTAACCCTCAATTTGATCCTTGATTTTTATCTTCAAATTCCACCTAAGAATTAATTGAAATAAATTTTGATATCTAGGAAGAAATTGAATAATTAGATGATGAAAATAGAATATATTTTCTTACCTATTGAAGGCTTATCTTGAAGAGGGATTGACATAGTATTTTTGTGGGATTTTTGTGAGTTTTGGGAGATGTTTTTTAGAGGATTTTTGGGGAGATGTGGGCTACTATAGATAGAAGAAGAAATTAGGGTGTTCTAATAAGTATATTTATATTATTTAATATCTTGTAATTATCTCTAGAGTTAAGGACATTTTTGTACTTTGGCTTGATTAATTGAGGGCATTTTAGTCTTTTTATACATTAGAATTCCCTAGAATTGGAAGATATTTAAGAGGCATTTTGGTCTTTTCCAAAGTGAAGTAACTTCAAGAATTGACTAAGGTCAATTTAGTCTTTTTACTTGTTAGATTTTTCTAGGCTCTAAGGTTTTTATTGAATGTGTGGGTGTGCATGGTAAGAGTATGATCTAATGGTCTTGATTTATGCTAATGGGCTTTTCTAAATTTTGGCTTGGTTAATACTTAATAGACTTGGATTTTTAGATAATGAATTGGGTCTTAGGTTATGGGTTTTGAGGCATTTAGAATTAGAAATTAAGAAATAAGAAACAGAATTAGCTAATTGGCATTAGAAATTAATTTTAGGAAATCTAATTAAAGGAAAATTAATAGCTTATTTGAATTTACTATTTTAAGAACTTGGGAATTGAGATTTGAATGAAAATATTTAGTTTTAAATTTCTACACTTTAAGGAGTTGAAATTTAGGTTAAAATGTCTAAATTGGATATTTAGGGTTTTAGATGATTAAACTTGGTTAATAAAGTTCATTTGATTATTGGAAAGTTTTGATTAATTTGAATTTGTTGAAATAGCCAATTAATGTTTCTTAATAGGTTAAATTGGGCATTTAAGGTATTAGAATCTCTATTTTCAATTAAATTCATTTATTATTCCTAATTATGTTTAATTATCAAATTTTTTTTTCGCTTAAGCGATTAAGGTTTTTAGTCCCGATAGGTCAAATCAGGGTATTGAGCACAAAAAAACTTAGAAAATTCTAAATTTCACGATTACGTATTTAGAATTTTTATTTGAGTTCTAGTTTGATAGATATTAATCATTTTTTATTTCTATCACGTATTTTTCAACCCTAGCGATTCATCTTTAAACTATCGTTTATTATCTAATAGGCTCTAAAAATTAATCAAGTCATACTACACTTGATATTTATAACTTTAGGTATATAATTAGTGAGTTATTGACTCGAGTCTAATCTAAATTTATATTAAGATTTTATTTTAGTGAATTAGGAATTTAAATAATTCAACTTGAGAAATTTGTTTCAAGTCGATAATTGAAAGGAATTGAATAACTTGGTATATTGGAGAAAGGAAATTGAAGTAATTTGATAAGTTGAAGTGGGTATTTGTGTATTGAAATTTCTAATTTCGATTAAATCTATTTACTAATCCAATTATATTAAAATTTCTAATTATATTCTATCATTTATCAAATTTAATTTAACTAAACTATCTAAATTCAATTATTAGGTTAAACTTAAAATAAGATTCAAAAATACCTGTATTTTCATAGTATTTAATTATCACATTTCTAATTTAGATTGGTAAAATTCAAGATATTTCAGGTTCTGTACATTTCTTTTTACAATGAAAGTAGAGAAATCGTACATAATTATAATGGGAGTACTACTATAACAATGATCATGCTAGAGTTAATAAAAGAAACCTCGCCAGTTTCCCATGCACACCCAAAGATGTCATTGCTTAATTCAATTTTATAATTTTTTTCTCTAATAATAAAATATTTGAGTGGTTTATGTGGCCAGATATATATTTTTAGGACTATAAACTGCTTATTAAATACTTCTAAATTATTTACTATTAATACAATCCTCAAGTTAGTTCGGTAGGATTTTTTTAATAGATCAAGATCCTTTTTTACCAACGCAAGTGATTTGGATTAGCTGAATTCAAGAAGAAGCAGAGGGCTGATTCCATCGAGGTGGATTTCTTTGTTCCATTTACCTATTAAGATGGTTCAGTATTTTACTGGAGCATGTCCGTTCTATGCTACATATAAACATTCGATTCGTCTATATGTTCCTAAATTTTTACTAGCTCAAGATGATGATGATGATGATACCCACAGAAAACATTACACATGGCTAATATATACGTGATAAGTAATAATTAATATTTTTTAATACGATACCATTTCAATAATAATCTTTTAAAAACTACCACCACCCTTTCATGTACCTGCTATGCGGTGATGTGCACCGTTACTACCTATTGAAGATCTTTTCGAAATGATGATGGACGTGGAGTCTTAACGAAAAATCATAAAAAGAATCAAAGCAAAAGGGTCAAATTTCAAAGACCATGAACGCAAAGCCGACCCTACCACCTGCCGTCATTTTAGCTGGGCGTATCGTAAGCTGGTTTTCTACGACACTTGCTAGTCGGGTAACACGATGCTCTTTTTATTTCCCTTCTACATCGAACTTTCTGTCCCCGACAGTCAACATGCAATAGTGTACGATAATATACCTGTGAAGCGCTTCCCTGAGACTGTTAAATTTTCATGGATCACTTTTCATGTGTATAAACACACACACACACTTTGGCCAAAAAATCAAAAGACGCGGGCGCGCGCGCACAGACACGAGCTCGTACTATGTGGTTTATTATTTTAAAAATAAAAGACATATAAGTAAAAATATAAAATCATTTGAAAGATTATTTCAATCGATATGTTAACAAATATATATCTATTTTATTTTAATATAAAATTTTGGAAGCCATTTTGTTAATTTACCTTTTTTCTTTTAATTAATGATATCTTTTATTGTTAGCCTTTTGTGTTTGGTTTAATGGAATGAAATTTATTATTATGGAATATCTATTACTTCATTTAATTTATACAAAATTCTATCATAATAAAGGTTAACTCCATGCGATGTCCAATAAATTAGAAATCTTCATTCATTTCCTTCCTTAAAAAAAAAACTATGTCTAACCCAACTTCATTCCATTCTAATAAATCAAATGTATAATACATTTTTCTTGTAACAATTTTCATTTTTTAATCGTACTTACTCTTTATTAACTGATCATCATTAGCATTTTTTATTATTGAAAATTCAAATTGATTTCCAAATTTCATTTACCTTTTTCTTTTGATATTGCATTTTCAGCGTTAGGTTTTCATAATTTATTTTTAGAAAAACCTCCCTTAGTTTTAGAATTTAATTGTGAAACAAAGCATATGATCTTTTTATTAGATTATTATATTTTCTTTTAAAAGTGTTCCTTGGTATTAATTTTTTGTATTTTACCTCTTCTCTATTATTCTTTTAATCAATGTGAATTTACAAAAAATATTTATGATAAAAAGTAATACTAAAGACACAATATTAAAGAAAAAGGTAACGATGATTATTCGTGCAACAAAAAATTTATAACGAAGAGATAATATAAGGAAAAAATTACCATTGATTAAGCGAAAAGGTACAATGATAAAGAAAACCCCCCTTAATAGGTACTATTTTTTAAAGGGTAAATTATGCGAGAATGCCTCAACATCTGTAGTAAGTTCATTTCAAATCTACATATTTCGTGTAGTTAAAAAGAGATTTGAACATATGAATTAGTGATTCAAATTAGGTTTCCATTATGATGATATACTGATGACATTCACCGCCATTGGAACAAGACCGTCAACTGTCTTGCCATTGCTAGACATATTTTAATATTAAATAAATACAAAGCATCATATATACAATAACCAAACATAAAGCATTGACACATGTTGAAATCTAGAAAGGGAAAACCTGCTAGAACCCCAAAAACATATTCAAAAAGCAACAAGCCCTTATTGATAGATCCTCAATTAAAATCAAGAGACCCTTTCACCCCAATCCCTACTTCATGTCTCATACACAAACTTGAACCCGTGATTATCTATTAGAACTCATAATGGAAGCAACTGAGAGCACGGATAAAACCGTGTTGTGATGAGTTCATGATTAAAGTTTTTATTTTGTTACTTTGTTTCTATTTTAAATTGCTAGTAATGTGATTTCTATGTGGTAAATTAGGGCTTTCTCTCTTTTCTTGTATCATATTGAGACAAATAGGTGTTCGAATAATTTAAATTGAAAATGAGATGATTATGCAGTTGTTGAAAATTCATAATTGTAGAAATTCCCTAACTAAGCTCATGTTCAATGGGTTAATTATTGGCTACATAATTCCCTTTGCTTTATCCAATCTTTCATGACCTTTATGGTCATTTTTTTTAATTATTTTTTTCCTAACTTTGTTTTATGTTCTGTGTTTTCTTGTTTTAGAGTAGGCAATGGCAGTGTCAAATGTTAGAAGAAGGTTTGGATAGAGTAATGCAACTTCTAATTATGTGTAGGTATCATCCTCTATGGCAAACTCCATGGATAACACAAGCAGTGTGATTTTTTGATTTTGTGGTTAATCTTCTTTCTAACAAACTAGTTGGACAAAAGAAAACCTAGGGAGGTAATTATGCAGTTGTCCCCATTGTAAAGGTGAAGGGCATTATTTTTTTTCAAGTGGGTAAACCAAAAAATGTCTAATCGTGTAAAAGAGGTGATCTTGGACCTTCGCAATTGCTTGAGGGAGATGTCAAATTCCAATGTCAATGTGTTACCAAGCATCAACAATGCAGTTATAGCACATAGTGCATTGGCGATCAAGTTAAATGCAGTGAAGGAAAAAATTACTTACGTGAAGAGAAGTTTGAAGTTCGAAAAGAGGAAGAAGATACTTTTAGGTCATTGCTTAATGCTATCTTGGTTGTTCTTTGCAATTTGTACCCTCCTTGTTGCCATACTGTTCAAAGAAAAAAGTGGACAGCTTGGTGGTCCATTTGTACTTTGTTATGTCTACTGATTGTATCTATGTTAGCATTAATTCAAGTGACAAGCAATGCATGAAAGGATGTTTATTTATGTTTCTTATGTCCTTTTTTCTCCTTCTTCTTGATCTTATATCTCTCTATCTCATGTGTGTCTGCATGTGTTTGTTTTGAAGAAGATAATTTCAGTTTCTACCCTCTAACCTGAAGGGCATCAAATGGCCCTTTCTTGTTTGATTATTGCTGAAAAGTCTCATTGATTTGTAAATCCCGAGCACACCTTAAGGTTGCTACCATTAGATACTTAGTTAAAGTAGTGTTTTTTACTATTCCAATAAATTTATAATTAACAAGCAAACAATATTCAATCTCTATTATGTCAGGTTTTGATGAAACAAAAATAGCCATGATTGCACAAAAAGATTATAATGGTATTTAAGAAGTTTATAGTAGACCATAACTCTTAAACAAGTTTACACGCAACATGGAGTATTTTGACTATCCTATCAAATTTACTCAAAAACAACTTTGAATCAAATAAGTCACATGTCACTTGATGTGAATTATAAATTTTGTAGGTGAAATTACACTTTATATATAGAAAAAGTGGCCCTATCAACAAACTTAAAGTGGCAATACTTCCTCTAACATCTGCCATACACAAAAAAAAAAAAAAAAAAGAAAATGCTCCTCAAACAAACTATAAATATAACAAAATACTCCATGCCAAGTCCACAAAAGACAACTACATTAGACGAGATTTGCGGATGAAGATGTTCCTGAAGAACTTCGATTCCTTTTTCCTTTGTTGCTTTTATTCCTATTATATCTCTTCCTCTTCTTCCTTGGTAGATCCAGTGAAGCAACATGCGGGTTATCCCGTTCAAGGCATGTTTTAGCCAAATGTCCCGTTTTTGTGCAAAGAAAGCATACGGTGGTCGTCTTTTTGGGACACTTCTCAACTTGTGACTAGGATCCCCACAGAGGTAACAGTTGAATTGAAGTTGTGGACACTGTATAGGGTAATGCTTTTTCTTACATTTTCAACATTGTATCTTATCCAATATTGTGTCTTCTTCCCTATTTGGGTCATCATCCAAGTGAAGTGTTCCAACTTTTCGGCTTGGGGTCATGACGGGTTCTTGTTGTGGTTGGATATGTCTCCTACAGTTTTATTAAGCTCGGGTGAAGATTCTAAATCTTTTATCCGTCTTAAGGCATTAAAAGGGACTTAAAGAATCTTATCAGAAATATAAAACACGGAAATGCAGAAACAAAAACATAAGAAACATTGAAATTCCACTGAAATCAAAATCAATAATAGGAACTTCATAATATTCAAAACAAAATACAGGAAATCAAGAGAAGATGTAAGTTTTCCCTTACAAAAGTTCAAAGAAATGATGCAAAACATACATTTGAGTCAATTCATGAACTAGATGATAAACCACAACATCGGTGTACATTTTCAAAATATCTTTGTTATTTTTACTCAAAAAGTTATTTGCCCCTAACGTTCAATAAGAGATCTATTGCTATTTCTAGGAGACTGACTTCTTCTAAACAAGGACAGCAATCCACTTGCTAAATCTTTTGGGGGCATCTATCATTTCTATTATTGGCTTGATCCAAGGGTTGGGTAAGGTCACTTACTCCTGTATTTTGCTAGAATAGATCGATTATCCATCAAATATTTTCAATCTTCCTTCCTTATATGTCTACTTCTATGTTCTCCAGAAGTCTCCAAGATAGAATTCAATTCTTTAATAATCAAAAGTCATACCTTAAGGGTCATGGAGTTAAATCTAGTCTCTTCTTTACTTAAGGGTTATCTAACCCTCACCTATCGATTCCTAAGATTGTATCTTAACATTCTATTCTCCTAAAGTCTTTCCACCTAATTCCCAAAACCTTATCGCTCTGATACCAATTAAACTGTCACGCCCCGAAGGGTACCCTAAATGTGGCAGTCCACCGTACATAATATTAAAGCCTAGGAATAATCTCCTTAGTCATGCGAAGGCTTCCATACTATGTACAAGGCGTCTAACACATGAAGGAGACACATCGGAGTGACATTTTGTATTGATACAACTTAAGTAACAATGAAAAGGAAATACAATGCACTATACTTCAATACAATTCATCAAAAGGTTTTACTACATAAAAATATTACAAAGCAATTCATAAAACCTAGCTAATGTCTTCAAGTATTCATATTTCTTGCCAGAGTCCCAATGTCATACTCGGCTCTAGACATCTCAGTCCCCACATAGCATTCTTGAGTTAACCTGTTTAATCAAACATCTATTGGGGCATAAGCTACATTAGCTTAGTGAGTGAGAACTTCCAAGATCACATTTATAACACTTCATACAAACAAGTGATTAATCAAACAAGTAATATGCATCAAACATATGGATTTAACAAACATATGACCAGCTGGAAATCATATGTAGATGGACTCGCGCCCTCCATCCTAGGTTAACGGATTAACGAATCCTGTGGTACGATGCCGTTTAAGCTCACGGTCAACTTAACTATAAATTCGTTTGAGAATCACGATTAATCGAACTTTACACTGTTTAGGATCATGGGCAACCGAACAAATGCTAATTGCCACGCCCCATAGGGGTATCCTAAACGTAACAGTCCGCCACATACCATATAAGACTCTCGAATTACTATCCAAGTCTTTCGGGAGTCTCGTATAGATGTAAGGCGTTCCTTTATGACAATAGAATACTCTGTTCAATGGAGTTAAGTAGTTTAACCCAGCATTCGATAGCATTAGATAATATATCAAAACGCATATGCAATAAGTTACAAAATATAAGGGGCATTCCCCGCAAAAGAATATTTAAAGGTCCATTACAGTCATCTAGAGTCTTTTGGTTTCCTGTGGAAGTCTAAACAATTTGAATACAACTTCTAAAGGAAACGCCTGGCTCCTGTACCTGAGCTGTAGCCTGTCTCGGTCTAAGCCAAATAAATCCGTGCTGCAACAAATAGAAACTATAGGGGAGTAAGCTATACTAGCTTAGTAAGTGAAAACTTCCATGATCACAATTACAATATCAATCAGACAAGTAATTAATCAGACAAATGATATGCATTAAACATGTGAATTTATCAAACATATGACCAGCCGGAAATCATATGTGGATGGACTTGCGCCCTGCATCCCGGGTTAGCAGATTAACGAATCCTGCGGTACGATGCCGTTTAGGCTTACGGTCAACCAACTTATAATTCGTTTTATGGATCACGATTAACCAACTCAATAATTCGTTTTATGGATCACGATTAACCAACATTTACACCGTTTAGGCTGACAGAAAAACCAACAAATGCTAATGCTCCATCCCCATCGTGTTATGAATGAGTTCAATTTCAACTTCAATTCCGAATAATCAATTATACCAATTCTTTTAGGTGACCAATCAATATTCACAGACAGTCAATCCTAGCTCATCTATACAAGCAATGATTAATCACCCGATTTCGATATTCTTTAAATCCAACTTCACATTACAACAACAGACTATATAATTCCCTTTCAACCCCATCATGCATATTCATTTTATCTTTGCTAAGTAACTAGTGCGACTATCATTACAATCACAAACAATAATTGAAATTGGAAGCGATATTCACTAGACCATGGTTCGCTGGTCTTTTAGTAATAGTAATCGGGTGGCAAGGATTCGTCGGTTTCGGGATCACCTAACAAGGAAAAAATACCCTAATAAGTATTTCATCACCTAACTAATCCAAACTATAAATCAAAACTAATCAAAATCGTAATTCTCACTATTTGCAGAAGTCCCGACTTAAAACGGCCACAACTTGGTCATTTTAACTTAGAATTTCGCAAATTATATATCGATTTCTATCTACTTTGAAAGATCTATCTAATTATAATATTATTTTCAAGTTTTGAAAATATTTAGGTCATGAAACAGAGGGATCAGATCTGATCAGTAACTATTTCCATTTCCGAAAAAGAGTTTTATAATTGTTTGAAATGTATCTATTTGATAATTCAAGTATACATGAAATATGAATAATTTCCTAACATGATTGACATGTGATGAGTTCAATGTATGCATGATCTTGATGATTCTTGCTAAAGAAAAATTTTAGAACTCTTTCTTTTGCAAGACTTCAACAATAACTACTTTTTTGAAAATCTAGTTTTCTAACTTTGACATCACACTAGTATTTTGGGATTCATTCTTAGGAATTTCTAGTTATCTTAGTTGAAATTGAGTCTTCATAACATATACTACCTAAGACCTTCATTTCTATATAAAAACTTGCATTTTTCTCTTTACAAATATGTTTTCAAATAGGATTTACTCAAAAATCTGAATTTTTAGAAATCC
This sequence comes from Combretum micranthum, assembly GCA_024138025.1. NCBI lineage: Eukaryota > Viridiplantae > Streptophyta > Magnoliopsida > Myrtales > Combretaceae > Combretum > Combretum micranthum. The sequence goes on from JAMXBD010004112.1 coordinate 68,709, forward strand.
ACTTTTTGAATGATTCATTTGGGAAAAACTTGTGTAATGCATTAAAATTTAAGACTTTACTATACCTACTACCTAAGGACTTCATTTAATACATAAAAATTCATTTTGAGCTTGAATAATAGGGGTTCCATAGGCATCATCCAAAGTTACGAATTTTACAAGTTGACTACTAACTCAGAATTTTCCATATTGATTCTACTTCTTGTTTTACACATTAATCTCATCCAAACTCATTTCAACTTATAAAAATCACTACTTAAGGATACCTATTACCTATACCCTTCATTTTTCACATAAAACATGAGTTTTAAAGTTGATACAAGGATTTTCAAAATAGGGCTTTGAAGTCATACGAATTTTCTTTTGAACATTTCTAACAAAAACCTTTCCTTTTTAAGTTCTTTGTCTTATCTACATAAATATCCACCAACTATCACATTTATATACACAAGACTAAATCTTTATGAGCATTGATGCATGAAAACACAAAACATCTATATGAACTGATGTCAAGTATAATATTAGTGTCTAAGTGCTAGATCTACTACTTATAATGCATGAAGAGGAGTTTAAGAAATGAACCTATATTTTTATGCAAGATCTCTATATTTATATGCATGAACATGATAATATCTCAAAAAAAAAAAAAAAAAAACTCATCAAACACAAGATCTACTCTTGTGATGGCTTAATATTCATGTATTAGCATTTTTTTATCCCTAGCAAATGCTCATGGGATTTAAGGTGAAAATACACATGAATAATCTTGCCATTATAAGATTAAGTGGTAGGAAAGCTTAAGAATCATCACCTAAAGTTGGTTTAAGTGAAAAATGAAGAAGAAAGAAGCTTGTTTTGTGTGTGTAGAGGGGTTGGGGCTCACGGTAGTGGAGGGAGAAAAAAGAGAGATTTTGAAATTTGAACAAATGAAATGAAATGGAAGAGAGAAAAATTAAAGAACTATATATATTAAGTGAATTAGGGTTTGTTTTGTATTATAAAAGGAGAAAAATAAAACAAATTGGGGGATAAATGTTGGGGGGGGGGGGTAAGGATGTAACCGGGTCGGGTTTCGGGTGGATCATATGAACCCGAAACCCGACCCACTACCCTATGGGTCTACCAGACCCGACCCTATAACCCTACAGGGTTTTGATGCTATATCCAAACCCGCCCTATAGGGTTTGATTTAAAACCCGAAACCTGACCCTATGACCCTATGACCCTATAACCCTATAACCCTTTAAAAAAAAAACTTATTTTCAAATTTTAATAATAGATTTAAGAAAAGCCGGTACTTCTGGCATAAGTTTCCTATACATTCAAAAAATGAAATGATGCATGTAGAATTGATAGAAAATATTGTAATTCACATTCATTGTATAACGTTTAAACACATTAATATATTACTTTTGTCATTGTATAATATTTTAAAAATATGGTTAAATTAAATTTCATGTTCGAACTAAAATATAACGGACAACAAATAATATTAATTTCTATAGCAAACATGACTTGAGAAAAATTTAATAAAAAGTTCTAAATCCGTAACTAATCCATAAATATAAAAAAAATCCTTGGAGACAAAAAAGATAGTAGTTCCTTCATGTCTTTTTTTTCTCTCTTTGCTCCTTTAGTAATGTTTTTATTTATTTATTAATTATAATACCGGGTTATCGGGTATCCATCGGGTTTGTATGATCCAAACCCGACCCTATAACCCTATAGGGTTTTTACTATATATCAAAACCCGACCCAATAACCCTATAGGGTTTTTAACGGGTCGGTGGGTTGGAAACCCTATAAGAGCCAACCCAGTTACATCCCTAGGGGGGGGGGGGGCATGCACCGGCCATCTTGAGTATAGGAAGAGGGAGAGTTGAATTTGTAAAATTTGTAATTTATGTAATAAAATATATTAAATGTGATAATTTATTTAAGAGACAAAAATTTCTTGGAAAAGAAAATATAATGAGTAATTGTAAGGATGTAAGACTAGGGTATGGGTTGTGTGTGTAGTAGGTTGTACTTGTGAATAGTGATAAATAGTAGACAAGACATTTACTTTACCGGTAGTAAAGAAAATACGAAAAAAGGCTATAATTGTAATTTTTATAACCTGAAAAATTATAAAACTTATATTTTTGAAATCCTTATAAGATTTCGATTCTAAGGAGCATTCCAGAATATTTTTCTGAGTTTCTAGTTCTGGGGCTCACTTTTTCGTAATGGGGCTCGAGAAGGCCTGGAGTAGAAAATTTTTCGAGATCAAAACTTTCTATGGTTTGAAATATACTTTAAAATAATGTTTCACATTAAATTATTTTATAAAAGTTCTTTTTATATGAAACCGAAGGAAAGCCGGATCTAGGGTTTCGAGGTTTCTCTCACTAACCATGAACTAATCCGGTTTAGGGTTTTGTTTTCTAGTTTTCGAAGTTTACTTGACTACTAGGAAAACCGAGGTTCACACTAATGCTCTATCCACATTTATGATATGAATGAGTCCACATTTATTTTCAATTCCGAATAGTCAATTATACCACTTCTTTAAGTGATCAATCAATAATCGCAGACAATAAATTCTAATTCATCTATACAAGCAATAGTTAATCACCCGGCTTCGATATTCTTATATTCCATTTCTCATATCAACAACAATCATACATAGTTCCTGTTCATCCCCATCATGCATATCCATTTTATCTTTACCAAATATCTAGTGCAACTATCATTACAATCACATACAATAAATGGAATTGGAAGTAATACTCACTCGACCATGGTTCGTCGATCTTTTAGTAATAGTAATAGTAATCGAGTGCAAGGATTTGTCGGTTTCGAGATCACCTAACAAGGAAGAAATACCCTAATAAGTATTTCATCACTTAACTAATCCAAACTATAAATCAAAACTAATCAAAATCGTAATTCTCGCTATTTGCGGAAGTCCCGACTTAAAACGGCCATAACTTGGTCATTTTAATATTATTTTCAAGTTTGAAAACATTTGGGTCACGAAACAGAGGGATCAGATCTGGTCAGTAACGATCTCCTTTTCAAAAAATAGTTTTGTAATCGTTTGAAATGTTCTTATTTGATAATTCAAGTATACATGAAATATGAATGATTTCCTAACATGAATGATATGTGATGAGTTTAATGTATGTATGATCTTGATGATTTTTGCTAAAGGAAAATTTTTTAACTTTTATTTTGCAAGACCACAATAACAACCACTTATGAAAAATCTAATTTTCCAATATTGACAACACACTAGTGTTTTGGAATTCATTCTTAGGAATTTCTAGTTATTTTAGTTAAAATTGAGTCTTCATAACATATATTACCTAAGACCTTTTATTTTTACATAAAAATTTGCATTTTACACTTTGCAAATATGTTTTCAAATAGGTTTTACTCAAAAATCCGAATTTTTAGAAATTCACTTTTTGAATGATTTCTTTTGGAAAAACTTGTGTAATGCATTAAAATTTAAAACTTTACTATACCTATTACTTAAGGACTTCATTTAATACATAAAACATTCATTTTGAGCTTGAATAATAGGTGTTTCCATAGGCATCATCCAAAGTTACGAATTTTACAAGTTGACTACTAACTCAAAATTTTCCATCTTGATTCTACTTCTTGTTTTACACATTAATCTCATACAAACTCATTACAACTTATAAAAATCACTACTTAATGATACCTATTACCTATACCCTTCATTTTTCACATAAAACATGAGTTTTAAAGTTGATACAAGGGTTTTCAAAATAGGGCTTTGAAGTCATACGAATTTTCTTTTGAACATTTCTAACAAAAACTTTTCCTTTTTAAATTCTTTGCCTTATCTACATAAAGATCCACTAACTACCACATTTATATACACAAGACTAAAGCTTTATGAGCATTATGCATGAAAACACAAAATATCTACATGAACATGAATGTCAAGTATAACATGAGTGTCTAAGTGCTAGATCTACTACTTATAATGCATGAAAAGGAGTTTAAGAACATGAACCTATATTTTTATGCAAGATCTCTACATTTATATGCATGAACATGATAATATCTCAAAAAAAAAAAAAAAAAAACTCATCAAACACAAGATCTACTCTTGTGATGGCTTGATATTCATGTATTAGCATTTTCTTATCCCTAGCAAATGCTCATGGGGATTTAAGTGAAAATACACATGAATAATCTTGCTATTACAAGATTAAATGGTAGAGGAGCTTAAGAATCATCACCTAAGGTTGGATTAAGTGAAGAAATGAAGCTTGTGTGTGTGTGTGGTGGGGTAATGGAGCTCACAGCAAAGAAGAAGAATGAAGAGGATTTATGATTTTTGAACAAATGAAATAAAGTGAAGGAGAGAGAAAGGTAAGGATTATTTATATTAAGTGAAATTAAGGTTTGTTTAATATAAAAAAATGAGATAAATAAAACAAATTGGAAGCCATTGGGAGGGGGCATGCGCCAGTCATCTTGAGAGTAAGAGAGAGGGAGAGTTGAATTTGATTTAAATTGGAATTTATGTAATAAAAAGTGTTAAATGTAATAATTTATTAAGGAACAAAAATTTCTTGGAAAAAAAATATAATGAGTGTTTTTAAGGATGTAAAACTAGGGTATGGGTTGTCAGTGTGGTAGGTTGTACTTGTGAATAGTGATAAATAGTAGACAAGACATTTATTTTACCGGTAGTAAAGAAAATACGGGAAAAATGCTATAACTGTAATTTTTATAACCAGAAAAATTATAAAACTTATATTTTTGAAATCCTTATAGAATTTCGGTTATAAGGAGCATTCCGGAATATTTTCTGAGTTTCTAGTTCCAGGGCTCGCTTTTTCGTAATAGAGCTCGAGAAGGCCCGGAGTAGAAAATTTTTCGAGATCAAAACTTTCTATGGTTTAAAACATACTTTAAAATAATGTTTCATATTAAATTATTTTATAAAAGTTCTTTTGATATGAAACCAAAAGAAAGCCAGATCTAGGGTTTCTAGGTTTCTCTCACAAAGCTTGAACTAATTCGGTTTAGAGTTTTGTTTTCCGGTTTCCAAAGTTTACTTGACTACTAGGAAAACCGAGGTTTACAGGGGCTGCATGTGAAATACAAAGGAGAGAGAGAGGGTTTAGTTAGCTTGTTGTCACGCCCCGAAGGGTACCTTAAATGTGGCAGTCCGCCATATACAATATTAAAGCCTAGGAATGACCACCTTAGTCACGCGAAGGCTTCCATACTATGTACAAAGCGTCTAACACATGGAAGAGATGTCACGCCTCGAAGGGTACCCTAAACGTGGCAGTCCGTCGTACACAATACTAAAGCCTAAGAATGACCTCCCAAGTCACGCGGAGGCTTCCATACTATGTACAAGGCGTCTAACACATAGAGGAGACACATCGGAATGATACATTTTATGTTGATATAACTTGAGTAACAATGTAACGGAATTTCAATTCACTATACTCCAAAAACAAATCATTATACTTCATATACAAATCGCTATACTTCAAATACAAATCATTTAACTTCAATTACATTCATCCACAGACTTCCCTACATGAACTATTACAAGGAAATCATAAACTAACAGATAACTTCAAACATTCTTATTCTTTGCCGAACTCCTAAAGTCATGTTCGGCTCCAACCATCTCGGTCCCCACTTTGCATTCTTGTGATAACCTGTTCATTTAAACAACTATTGGGGTATAAGCTATATTAGCTTAGTGAGAATTCCCTTAATTCCGTACCATAACAAGCAATGTTATAATCAACCATATGCTATGCATGAACAAACACATGAGCAAACAATTATGTATGGGTATCCGGAACCCACACATAGAATGGATATACGCTCTCTGTATCTTGGGTTAGGAATGGTATTGAAGTCTACACGACCGCATCTAGTCCCCAAGCCCTCGACTCTTAGCACTCGACTCAGCTAGGCTCATCCAAGGAATGCATCCACATGCGCCTTAGTACCCCTGAATGAGCTCTGATATCGGGTTCGTCATCCCAACGAGTCCTCGGACCATACCGATCGACCTGCATAGGAGTAGCATGCTACCAATGCAATATGTTCGATGCGATGCATGACCAATTTAATTTTTGCTTAGGTCAAAATATTCATACATTCTTTAGAGTGACCAACCAATATCACACACATAACAAAATAATATGAACAGTGCAGTTATCTAATCGAATCGTGGTTTCGATATGCTTTAGTATTCTTTAGCATACATTCATCACAGTCTCATCATATATCCCATCCTCATTCATATCGATTTTTATCTTGTTCCTATAATTCTAATGCAACTAACTACAAGCACAAATAAGGTAACAAAATAAGGAGAAAACTCACTCGGCCATTGGATCACCGGTCTCTTAGTAATAGCAATCCGGTGGTAGGGAATCGTCGGATTCGGGATCATCTAAAAAGGAAGAAATACTCTAATAAGTATTGCAACTCAAACTAATCCAAATGTTTTTATACGAACTATCAAATTCGTAATTCTCGACCTAAGCGGAAATTCCAACTTAAAACGGCCATAACTTGGTCATTTTATCTCGGAATTTCGTAAATTATATATCTATTTCTATCTACTTCGAAAGATCTATGTAATTATAATATTATTTGAAGTTTTGAAAACATTTAGGTCTCGGAACAGAGGGATCAGATCTGATCAGTAACGGTTTCCGATTCCAAAAAATAGTTTTGTAAATGTTTGTAATGTTTCTATTACATAGATTAGCCATACATGCAATATGAATGATTTCCTAACATGAATGACATGAGATGTGCTTAATGTATGCATGATCTTGATGATTTTTGCTAAAAGAAAATTTTTATAACTTTTTATTTTGCAAGACCATAATAACAACTACTTATGAAAAATCTAGTTTTCTAACTTTGATCATTTGCATTTGTTTTTATTTATTACTTAAGAAAATATAATTACTTTTGTTAAAATTGAGTCTTCATTATATAGATTACTTATGACCTTCATTTCTACATAAAAATTCCCATTTTATACTTTGTAAACATGCTTTTAAAATTGGTTCATCCCAAAATCCGAATTTTGCAAAACTTGTTTTTGTGGTGATTCTTTATGTAAAAATCATTGGATACTTAGAAAATTAAGGCTCAATCATGTCTTACCACTAAGGACTTCATTTCTTGGATAAAACTTTCATTTTGAGTTTGGAAAGTATGTGTTTTCATGGCCTCACTCCAAAATTATGAATTTCCTAAGTTGACTAGCAACTCAAATTTTTCCTACTACATTTCTACTCCTTATTCCACATATTTTTCTTAGCAAATCTCATCTTAATTTATCAAAACCATCACTTGATGATACCTATGACCAAAACTCCTCATTTTTCATATAAAACACAAGTTTTGGAGTTGATAAATAAGTTTTTAAGGCATGGCTTTGAAGTCATCCGAATTTATAATTTTTGGATAAACTCAATTTTCATACTTTATTTCTACAATGCATCATGCATAAATGTATTATCTACAAGCTATTGTCATAAAGATTATGAGATGATCTACCTATATGCATACATATAGCACCAAGAATTCTTTTTGGAAACTTTTACTTTGCAAAACTTTGAATTATACTAGACTTAAGAAAAATAGTTTTTCTTCTTGCAAAATCATACTTTATTTTATCAAAACTCAACCTTGATGATCTATATAACCATCACCTTCATTATTTCAACAAAAACCTTCATTTTGGGGTTAGAAAATTGGTGTTTAAATAGGTGGTTTGCTTAAGTACGAATTTTACAAAATTTTGAAGGATGAAAACATTGTTTAACTTATTCTTGGAAACCATTTGTTGTTCTAAGGTTATATTTTGGTAAACTCCTTTTATCCTTATCAAAACTTGGTCTTTGTTATATGTATACCCTAGGACTTTCATTTTCCTATAAAATTTATCATTTTGCATTTGGAAATGAGTGTTTAAATAGTGGCTATTTTCAAATCCGAATTTTGAGAAATTCATTTGAGCTTGTTTTCTTTGTAAACCTCATTTAGTTTTTCAAAAATCATTTCCTAATCAAACCTACCCCCTAAGGCTTCCATTTCTTTAATAAAAGTTTTGTTTTGAAGTTGAAAAATAGGTTTTCAAAATTGGTCTTTGTTGAGATCCGAATTTACAAAATTTATTTTTGGACATATCTTTTGATAAAATCTATCTAAACTTATGAAAGTCCATTCCTTACATATCCTATCCTAAGAGCCCTTCATATCTTGAATAAAAACTTCATTTTTGAGTTGGAAAACATGTTTTTAAAACATATCTTGACCTAAATCCGAAAATAAGATTTTTATTTTGAAAATAACTTTTGAAAATCACCATTGATTCTTGTAAAAAGAAGTCTTGATGATATACATATATTAAGCCTTCATTTCCTTAAGTAAAAATTACATTTTGATACTTGAAAGTGGATTTTAAATAGGTCTTACCAAAATACGAATTTCACAATTTTTGTTTAAGTTCAAAACCAAGATCTATACTTAATATGAACATAGATCTAAAAGAAACCCATGATAATGCACTATAAACTCATAGATCTAAACTTTACTCATCGAAATCTTTCATTTATGTTATCTATACCCTAAGCCCTTCATTTTAAGTGAAAAATACACATTTTGAAGTTGAAAAATAACTTTTCTAAATATGGTTCCATTTTCATCCGAATTTTCAAAAAATGATTTTTGCTGGAAATAAAATAGATCTTGAGTTTTCTAAAACATTCCTATTATCATCATTGTTCATGATCATAAAACAAAAGTCTAATGCATTTATGAACTCCAAAACACTAGATCTAGTTTTCTATACTAGTTTTAAATGCATGAACACATGTGAATGAGGAATATATGCATAAATCATAAGCAATAACAAAAATAATAACTCAAATAGCAAGATCTACGGCATAAACAAAAATTAAAGCTACAAAAAGTTAGATTTACAAAATATAACAACTTTAAACAAGAAAATAATTATAATACAAGATAATAATAATGGAGAAGAGGAGTGTTTCATTTTTGGCATCATCATTCTAAGCTTTTAAGCTTATGGATGGTCATTTGATGCATGAAACCTTCATTACACTTTACCTATATTACCTATGGAAGCTTTGAGAAGAAGATTTGCTCAAAATCTTCAAGAAATATGGGTGGAAGCTAATAAAAGAAGTAGGGGTAGCTTGGTTCTTGTAAGAACAAGAGCAAAAATGAAGAGGAAAAGAGAGGAAAAAGAGAGAGAAAAGCTAAGGAATGAAAAAGGAAAGAAGGAGTAAATGAAAGGGAGAGAGAAAATGAGTGTATTAATGAATGAAAAAGGAAAAAAAATAAAACAAGGGCAGCCAATATTGGGGCATGCTGCACGTGAAATTGGGAGAGAGGAGAGAGAGGGTTTTGTTGAAATTTTGACTCAAAATTGAATTGTATAATTAATGTATATTGTAACTTCTTTAAGAAGGAGTGGAATATAATTAATTTAGTCAAAATAGAGTAAATTAAAGGACAATGGCAGCCATAAAGGAGTCAAAAATCTGCCATGAATAGATATAATAAGTGTAAAAAGATTGAAGTAAAAAGGAAGTGATATGTGTAAGGTGTACTTGAAGGTATGGGTTGTAAAAGTACTTTCTTAATAAAATAAATTAAAATAAAATAAAATTAGAAAATTTATTCCAAATATTTGTAGCAGATTTTTCATAATTAAAATTAAATAATTATTTGAATTATTTTAGTATTTTAAATATGTTACGGTATGATCAAAATACGAATATGAGCTATAAATGATATTTTTATAACCAAAAAATTCTAAAAAAATTATTTTATGAAAATAAAAATATTTTTCAATTATTAAATTAATTTATTAATTATTTTTAGTTATCGGGTTTTAAACAGAATCTGATCCCGTAAAAGCTCGAACTAACTATATTTTAGAAAAACAAAATTTTCTATAATATATAAAATATTTATCTAATAATATAAGGCTTTATAAGAATAATAAAATTTTGTAATGAAATAAAAAAAATGAATAGTGCAAAAGGCTAATTAATTACCGGTAGTATGAAATATGGATAAAAAGGTTATAACTCTAACTTTTATAACCCGAAAAATTATATAACTGATATATTTGGAAATCTTATGAAATTACGAGTCTAACGGTACTAATGGTATATTTTTATATCTCGAGCCCCGAGACACGCTTTTCGAAGTCTGCATCCGAACGGGTTCGAAATAAGTCAAAAATTTACCAATTAATATTTTTGAACAATTTATATTACTACGAGCTATTCTACATATTTAAACTACATTTCGGCCTCTAGGATTAGGGGCGCTAGATCGCTGGACTTAAGCTATTGTATTCCTGTTAGGGTTTTCGGGTGATTTTTCGGTTTAGATCTTTGCCAATTTGGAAACTGATATGTTATGTTTATACAACATATTTGATTTGAGAAATTTATCTTAAATTTTATTTGTGTAAGTATTTAATATCTTTTAACGTTTTCGAAATTTTTGAATTGGGTTTCATTTCCGAAAGTTAATTGTTATTTACCTTTTTAATAATTTGATTTTGGGTTCTATATTACCCGATTTTATAAGTCGGAGTTACGTATGGAATTTGTCGTATGTAGTGGTTTTGGAATTGAAGTATGATGAGTTCTTGTTTTGTTTTTAAGGATTCTAATTTTTCTCAAGATTCGGAAATTTCTGGATTCGCTCGTGTTTTTGGACTAGTTGAATTTCGATTTTAATTTGGAGTGATTTTTAGGGTTTATTTTCGAAGTTTATCTTGAAATTATTTACTGAAATTTTTCGGAGCTTACAGGAGACACATCGGAGTGATACATTTTATGTTGATACAACTTGAGTAACAATGTAAAGGAAATTCAATTCACTATACTTCAAATATAAATCATTATACTTCAATTACAATTTATCAAAAGATTTCACTACATAAAACTATTACAAAGCAATTCACAAAACCTAGCTAATATCTTTAAGCATTCTTATCTCTTGCCGGAATCCCGAAGTCATATTCGGCTCCAACCATCTCGGTCCCCACTTAGCATTCTTGAGATAACCTGTTCATTCAAACATCTATTGGGATATAAGCTACACTAGCTTAGTGAGAATTCCCTTAATTACGTACCATAACAAGCAAGTTATAAATTATCCATATGCTATGCATGAACAAACACACGAGCAGAAAATTATGTATGGGTATCCGGAACCCATACACAGAATGGATTTATGCCCTCCGTATCTTGGGTTAGGGATGGTATTGAAAGTCTACACGACCACTGCTAGTCCCTGAGCCCCCTGGCTCATAGCACTCGGCTCGGCTAGGCTCACACATAGAATGTATCCCCAGTGCGCATTAGTTCCCTATGAATGAGCTCTGATACCGGGTCTCATCATCCAAACGAGTCATCAGACCATACCGATCGACCTGCGTAGGAATAGCACGCTACCAAATGCAATATGTCCGATGCGATGCATGACCAATTTGTCAAAATATTCATACATTCTTTAGAGTGACCAACCAATATCATACACATAACAGAAATAATACGAACAATGCAGTTATCCAATCGAATCGTGGTTTCGATATGCTTTAGTATTCTTTGGCATACATTCATCACAGTCTCATCATCTATCCATCCCCATTCATATCGATTTTTATCTTGTTCCTATGATTCTAATGCAACTAGCTACAAGCACAAACAAGGTAACAAATAAGAAGAAAACTCACTCGGCCATTGGATCACCGGTCTCTTAGTAAAAGTAATCCGGTGGTAGGGAATCATTGATTTCGGGGTCTCCTAAAAAGGAAGAAATACCCTAATAAGTATTTCATCACTTAACTAAATCAAACTATCTCATACAAACTATCAAATTCGTAATTCTTGTCCTAAGCGGGAATTCCAAATTAAAACGACCATAACTTAGTCGTTTTAACTCGGAATTTCGCAAATTATATATCGAATTCTATCTATTTCTAAAGATATATCTAATTCTAATATCATATTTAAGTTTTGAAAACTTTGAAGCTTTGAAAAGGTCGGATCAGATCAGAACAGTAGCAAATTCAATTCCGAAAAATAGTTTTGTAAATGTTTGTAATGTTCCTATTATATAGATCAACTATACATGCAATGTTGATGATTTCCTATCACAAATGGCATGTTATGAGCTTGATGTATGCATGATTTTGACAATATTTTCTAAAAGGAGATTTTAGAAAACTTTTAATTTGGAAGATTCCATGGCTATTTACTTTTAAGAAAACTAGTTTCCTAACTTTGATCATTTCCATTTGTTTTGGATTTATTTCTTAAGAAAATATAATTATCCTTGTTAAAATTGAGTCTTCATTATATCTATTACTTATGACCTTCATTTCTACATAAAAATTCCCATTTTATACTTGTAAACATGTTTTTAAAATTGGTTCATCCCAAAATCCGAATTTTGTATAAATTGTTTTTGTGGTGATTTCTTTAAGTAAAATCATTTTATACTTAGAAAATTAAGGCTCAACCATACCTAGCCACTAAGGATTTCATTTCTTTAATAAAACTTTCATTTTGAGTTTGAAAAATAGGGATTTTCACACCATTACTCCATTATCATGAATTTCTTAAAATGACAAACAACTTGAATTTTTCTACTTTATTTCTACTCCTTGTTCTAAATATTTTTCTTAGCAAATCTCATCTTAATTTATAAAAATCATTACTTGATGATACCTATGACCTAAACCCCTCGTTTTTCATATAAAACATAAGTTTTGGAGTTGATAAATGGGTTTTTAAGGCATGGTTTTGAAACCATCCGAATTTACACAATTTGGATAAAACTTAAATTTCATATTTTGTAATCTCTTTCTATTTTTTGAGAATCTCTACTAGTAAATCTATCATTTACTTATCAAAAACATCTCCTATTGATACCTATTCCATAAGCCTTCCATTTTCTAAACAAAACTTTCATTGTGGTGTTGAAAAATAGGTTTTCAAAATTGGTCTTGGTTGAGATCCGAATTTACCAAATTTATTTTTTGGACATATCTTTTGATAAAATCCATCTAAACTTATGAAAAATCATCCTTTACATATCCTATCTTAAGAGCCTTCCATTTCTTAAATAAAAACTTCATTTTTGAGTTGGAAAACATGTTTTTAAACTTGGCCTTGGCCTAAATCCGAAAATAAGGTTTTTATTTTGAAAATAATTTTTGAAAATCACCTTTGATTCTTGTAAAAAGAAGTCTTGATGATATATATCCACTAAACCGTCATTTTCTCAACTAAAAGTTACATTTTGAGACTTGGAAAGTGGTTTTTAAATATGGGTTTTGCCAAGATACGAATTTCACTATTTTTATTCAAGTTCAAATCTAAGATCTACACATAATATGAATATGAATATAAAAGAAATGCATGGTAGCAAAGTATAAACTCATAGATCTAAAATTTACTCCTAAAAATCATTTATTTATGATATCTATTTCTTAAGCCCTTCATTTTGAATGAAAAATACACATTCTGAAGTTGAAAAATGGCTTTTTTAAATATGGCTCCCCTTTTAATCCGAATTTTCAAAAATAATTTTTGTTGAAACTAAAATAGATCTTGAACTTTCTAAAACTTTTCTACTATCATCAAGCTATTATTAGTTATTTAAGAAAATAAATCAAAAGTCTAATGCATTTATGAACTTAAAACACTAGATCTAGTTTACTATACTAGTTATAAATGCACGAACACTAAGATAGTTATGTGAATGATGAATATGTGCATAAATTATTAGCAATAACAAAATAATAACTCATATAACAAGATCCAAAGTCAAAGCTATAAGAAAAAGTTAGATCTACAAAATATAACTACTTTTAGCAAGAAAATAATAATGATACAAGAAAATAATCATGGAGAAGAGGAGTGTTTCATCTTGGCATCATCATCCTTAGTTTTTTAAGCTTATGGAAGGTCATTTGATTGATGAAACTCTCACTATAGTTTACCTATATCACCTATGGAAGCTCAAGAAGATAGTTTACTTAAAAATCTTCAAGAATGGAGTGTGGAAGTGATTTTTTTTAGATGGGGGCAGCTTGTGTTCTTGCAAGAACAAGAACAAAAGAAGAAAGAAAGAGAGGAAAAAGAGAGGAAAAGAGAGAGTAAATGAGATAGGGTTTCGAAGGAATGAAAGGAAGTAAATGAGAGGCATTAAATGGAGAGATAGGAGTGCATTAATTGAAAGAAAAAAAATAAAACAATGGCAGCAAATTGGGGAGGGCTGGCGTGAATTCCACAAGAGAGAGAGAGAGAGAGAGATGTAGTTAGTTTGTAACTTAAATTTTGAAAGTGTAACTTGTCTCATTTAATTTTCTCACTAAAAGAGACTTTAAATCATTAAATAAATTAATAAAATAAAAGAAAAGTGGATGATTTTGGGAGTGTGGCAGCTGCCATGTATGGGGAAATGAAGTGTAGAACGAGTGAAAGAAAACTTGATTAATGTGTAGAAGTAACAAATGAAGTTTACTTGAAGTATGGGTTGAAAAAGTACTTTTTATTAAGAAAAATATAAAAAAAATTAGGAAAAATATTTTTAAATGAGTGGCAGAATTTTCATAAATAAAATTAAATAATTATTTGAATTATTTTAGTATTTCAACAAATATATTACCGGTATGATCCAAATACGCGAATATAGGCTATAAATGATATTTTTATAACTAAAAAAATTCTAAAAAAATTATTTGATGAAAATAAAAATATTTTTCAATATTTTTAATTATTAAATTAATTTATTTTATTTTATTTTTAGTACTGGGTCTTAAACAGAATCTGATCCCATAAAAGCCCAAAACTAACTAAATTTTAGAAAAACAAAATTTTCTATGCTATATAAAATATTTATCTAAAAATATAAGGCTTTATAAGAATAATAAAATTGTGTAAATGAATAGAAGTGAATAGTATAAAAGACTAGTTAATCATCAGTAGTAATGAAATACGAATATAATCGCAAAATCAGATATTTCTAGTTATCGAAAAATTATAAAACTAAATATATAATACGGTCAAAACTCCAAAATTATATCTATGAATAATCAACAAAACCGGAAGTTAAACCGGAACCCTAAAAGTCAACAAAGCTTACAATAAACCCTAGAGTTTAAGATCCGACAATCCCGTGCTCTTAAACCCTAAACAACGAAATGAAAATAATTGCTGATAATAGTTTGTAATAATATAGAAAGCTTAAAAATATCAGATTCACAAAATTCTAGTGTCATTCAGATCCGAACGGGACCAGTTTTCAAAAATCGTG